>QODF01000126.1:1467011-1509031 GCA_024372805.1 Oostethus manadensis | reverse complement strand
TATATATATATATATATATATATACATATATATACATACATACATGCATTTATACATAAACATACACATACACACACTGCGCACATATACATATTCATGCAGTACATACATACATACACACGCTGTGTGCATATATATGCACATAAATACGTACGTACTAACAATAATACACATAAAAGAACAACAGAACATCATGAACAATCACCATCCAAAAGACACCTGCAACAAATCTACATTAAATCTACATTACTCTGCAGTGACAGAATGACTGCATCAGAGTGAAAGAGAGAATGAGGAGATGTTCGTGGTGAACCATGCATCCCAAACCACACTCTCTCCAAAAGCGAGGGTTCAACTAGGAAGACGCCGGAGCCAGGCCTCCCAGCAGGCACCCTAAAGAGGGGACGGCCTTCCCCCACCCCCCAAGAGGGGACCGCGAGTCCACTCCGAAAAGGTGCAAGAGAGACCCAGCCAGACGCCACGCAGCAGCCGAGCAAGGGCTAAAGGGGGGCACGGACGTCAACCGTCGGAACACCCGCCGGGGGCTGGACAGCTACGGGCAAGCAGGGCACCCGCCACTAAGCCCCCGGGCCCACCTGCTCCATTTAGTCCCCTGCACCCAACGTGCACAGCAACACACACCAGCACTCGCGCACACAAACCCACACCCACCCAACCCCATGCACACTCCCCCAATCCAGGACCTCCCAGGCACCAATCCGGCACCGGGATGCGCATCCGTCCACCCCTGCAGCAAGTCTGGGGCAACCCAGATGCGATACGCCCCTAACCCACCCCACCCCCCCATCCTCACACATCTTTTTATTTTTTTTGTCCAATTTAGACATTGTACTTTATTCACAGTATATTAGAATAATAAATATATGACACTCATAAGGGAAAATGTAGCGTTTAGCATGAAAAAAAAACAAGAACTTCACTGTACAGTCAAACTAACTCTTGGGTTTGTACAGTTTATGAAACAAAAGCAGGAGAAAAGCCACAAAAATACGTCCATTCCAGAAGATGTTAAACCCCCACCTCCCGCCCGTCTATACCCCCTTAGTGTCGTACTTTTACAGGAATGTAGTTACGGTCAATCTCAGCTTCTTGCAGAAACATGCGGAGACAGCGTTTATTCTGGGCCAGAGGGTGACCGGCAATTCTGATGAATTGCTCCAAGCCTGACCGCCGCTCCTCAATGAAAGATTCTCAAAAAGCCCCTCATTGCTACGGAATGGCAACTGTCTCTTCAGGACTTGACCTGGGAGAGGTGGTACATCTGGCTGTCTCTTTCCAGCTCTTTCTTTAACCACTCAAAGTCACTGTATCCTCTGGTCACACACCATTCTTTCTGCTTGAAAATAGGAAGGTTCGTCCGCATTCGAACTTTGTGTATCGTGTATCGCCTGACCCCAACGACTTGTGGATCAAAAACGTCTACCTCAAGAAAATTGCTGGGTGGACCGTAAGCGTCCGTCAAGTCCTGCGGCTTAGAATTCAGCCGACGAGTGTCGGCCACTGCAGGCTCTGACATTTTGTCGGGCTGCATTTTTGTTTCAGACTACCAGTGTCGAATAGGCGTAAAAGTGAAGCGGGTGCCCGACAATGTGCAAATGTCACACGAATACATTAATAAATTGCGGTAGCTGACGGGTTCAGCTCGGGAACTAGCCGACTGGAGTTTCTCCTCTAGCGGGGGCCAGCAGCCCCCCTCCCACATCTGGGAAGAGGCAGCCCCCGGAACCCAGGGCCCAGGAGCGCCGCCTCACCCACACCCAGCCACCTGACCCGGGACTCGACGGCCGCGACCGAGGCCAAAGACCCGCGGCCCCCGTCCTACCACCAACGGGTCGCCCCGGCACCAGACCTACCCCAGCCTCAATAGAGATAAACACTGCCCCCCCGCAGAGTAGCACCACCCAGCTCCCCCCAGATTGTTAGATCATCACACACTGCTTGCTCTATTTCTCGCCATGGCCTATCTGGATAACTTGGTTTTAGCCATTTGGAGACATACTGCAGTTGATGGCTAAGAAATACTGAGAAAAGTCTGGAAGCTCTAAACCACCCCTGCCTTTGGTTTGTTTTATTGTATTTAAGCTAATACATGATGATTTGTCTTTCCAAAGGAATTTAGAGATGTGGGAGTCCAGTGACTTGAACCAGTTGGAGGATGGTTTGGTGGGTTTTATTGAAAAGAATAATACATTATCGGTAGAACCATCATTTTGACGGCAGGCACTCTCCCCATGAGTAATATGGGTAGACGTCTCCACCGTAAAAGTCACCCTCAGTTGTTTACAAAAGCTGAGCATAATTCAACTGTGTTAGCTCTGACAACTTGGGTGAAATGTTTATACCCAAATATCAGATATTCCTTGTCCGTATTATGGCATCAGGGATACCCTAAAAGTGACAGTTAATGGGTAGAGCTGTGGTCTTAGACCAGTTGATAGAGTAATCAGACACTGATGAGTACTTGTTTATAAGTTGAATCGTGCGGGTGAGGGATGCTTGTGTATTCTGGAGAAAAAGTAATACATCATCAGCGTCGAGACTTTTTTTGTGATCTATTTCTCTGGTGCGGATTCCTTTGATTTCTTCACTTTGTATGATGACGGCTGCTATGGGTTCGATAAATATGGAAAACAGTGAAGGGGACAGCGGACAGCCCTGCCTTGTGCCTCTGTGAAGGCTAAAGCTTGAAGAAGTTTGATCATTGGTCCTCACACATGCATGTGGGTTGGTATAAAATATTCTGATCCAATCAATAAAACCCGGTCTAAACCCAAATGTATTTAATGTTCTGAATAGGAATTTCCAGTTTACCCTGCCAAATGCTTTTTCTGCATCTAGAGAAAGGATTATAGTTTCCAAATTCTGTACGTTAGAATAATCTATGAGGTTAATTAATCTACGTGTGTTAGTTGAGGAGTGTCTACCTTTAATAAAACCTGTTTGGTCTGGATGGATTATGAAAGGAGTTATTTTCTATAACCTTCTGGCCAATGCTTTACTGATTATTTTAAAATCTACATTAATTACGGAAATTGGTAGCTAGTTGGAAGTGTGGGGTTATTTTGTACAAATTGTTTTAACCATAATCAGTATATTTATACAAACTAGATATCAACATACAGCATTTCATTGTAACAGTGTCATTATTGTTATGATTGTTTTTCTTCCCTGATTAGCATTGCGACTTGTCTGTTTCTATTTTGGTTTACCAAATTTCAAACATTCTGTACAAACAGTTACTTACCGCCACAAAGTGATTGTTCTCCAATTTGATGATGTCACCCACTCGGACGCTCATCCATTTTTCATTTTTTAGCCTGACACAGCAAAATAAGGATAAAAGAAATCTGCCAAATACGGTGACAAGTACAGAAATTTCAAAAAATAAAGATAAAAAATTACGCATGTAAAAATTTTGTCATTTTCATTGTCAAACTTACGAGCCACTGATGAGCACCTGGGAGTGACGGTTGTTGACTTTCTTGTCACTCTGATGGCGAAACTGGAGAAGCCGACAGAGAAGAAAAAGGTTGAGTTCTTGTAAATGCATTTCTCATTCAAATATGCGTGTCTGATGCCAAAGTAATGCTCACATAGTCATCTGAGGCGTCCTTCACCGCTGTGATGCTTAGCACCATCACCAAAGGCACAATGGTGGTAAACCAGGACAAGGAGGACACCTGAGGGATCAACTAGACAGAGAATAGTACTCAGTTGAGCAGACGTGTCTCACCGTATCGTGGCGAGCAGCAGCTTCTGACAAGAATGAGGAAGTACATGGGTTTACACAAAGATCATACAAAACAACCACTTTGGAGCCCAAAAACAAGATCTGGCATTTATTCCTTTTTGCCTTTCACACAGCTAAACCCAGTCTGGTGTGACGTTGGAAATACTTCCGACACTAAGTACATTCAATAATGTTACAGTTGACTGTCACTTACCTGCAGTAGGAAAAGGAGGAGGAAGTAGGTGTTGGCCGCTACCTGAAACTGCTCAAACAGGTTGATGGGCAGAAAGGTGAGGATGTTGTACTTGGATGTTGTGATGTGGTTTGTCTTGAGTAGAAGAAAAAGACTCAGGTATTACTGTATGCATTACATCATATACTAGAGACGACATACCCTTACCGCATACTGGAACTTCTCATTGTACTCTCTGTCATTGGCCCTGAGCATTCTCTTCTCTTCTGCACGGTGGTAGCGACCCGCAAACACACAAAGGTGTATTTATTAATGTCACCACACATACAAAGATATGCAGTAGAGACAAATTTAGTTTATAATCTGTGCCTCGATTGGCAAACATGGGCCGCCAATTTCCCTTGGACTATGGACAGCCTGCTTTTGTGGGTCTTTTACAATCTGTGTCTGAAAGATTTTTTTGCAGGTGCACGTTGCTTGTTGCTCGCGAGGTGAGCCTATGTAGTGTGCATTGGCATCTCTGGATTTTAGGTACGGACATGTTCAGGGGTACTCAAACCCCTCCACCGTGGTAAGGTGGTGATTCACGGAGGGGAGTGCCGGAGTGAACCTAGGAGCTATGTTGTCGGGGGCTTTCTGCCCCTGGTAGGGTCTCCCAAAGCAAACAGGTTATAAGTGACAAGCCAGACTAAGAGTGATTCAGAAGACCCCTATGAAAAAACACAAGAGGAGTGACCGCACCTCCCCCGGACGTGGGATACCGGGGCCTCACCCTGGAGCCAGGCCTGGGGGAGGGGCTCGCAGGCGAGCGCCTGGTGGCCAGGTCTTCACTCGTGAGACCTGGCTGGGCCTAGCCCGAAGAAGCCACACGGGAACTCCCTCCCGCAGACCCACCACCTGCAGGGGCAAGCATAAGGGTCCGGTGCTTTGTGATTTAGGCAGTGGTTGAGGGCGGGTGTCCGGGCGACCTGGTCTTCGGCGGCCAATTCTGGTTCTTGGGACATGGAATGTCACTTCTCTGGTGGGGAAGGAGCCCGAGCTTGTGGAAGAGGCGGAGACATTCCGACTAGACATAGTCGGACTCACCTCAACCCACAGTTTGGGCTCTGGAACCAAATTCCTTGAGAGGGGCTGGACCTTGTTCTTCTCTGGAGTTGCCGCTGGGGAGAGGCGGCGAGCTGGTGTGGGCTTATTGTTAGCCCCCCGGCTTGGTGCCTCTGTGTTGGAGTCATCCCCAGTAAACGAGAGGGTCACTTCCCTACGCCTTAGGGCTGGGGAAAGGGTCCTGACTGTGGTTTGTGCCTATGCGCCGAACGGCAGTTCAGAGTACCCAGCCTTCTTGGAGTCTATCAGAGGGGTGCTGGAGAGCACCCCAGCTGGTGACTCCATAGTTCTACTGGGAGACTTCAACGCCCATGTGGGCAATGACAGTGTGACTTGGAGGGGCGTGGTTGGGAGGAACGGCCTCCCTGACCTGAACCCGTGCGGTGTGTTGTTGCTGGACTTCTGTGCGAACTACAGTTTGTCCATAACGAACACCATGTTCGAACATAAGGATGCCCATAAGTGCACTTGGCACCAGGACACCCTAGGTCGCAGGTCTATGATCGACTTTGTGGTCGTATCATCAGACCTGCGTCCGTATGTTCTGGACACGCGGGTGAAGAGAGGGGCTGAGCTGTCAACTGACCACCACCTGGTGATGAGTTGGATTAGATGGCGGGGAAGGATGCCGGACAGACCTGGCAGACCCAAACGCGTAGTGAGGGTGTGCTGGGAACGTCTGGCAGAATCTCCCGTTCGTCGAGTCTTCAACTCTCATCTCCGGCAGAGCTTCGCCTGCATTTCGAGGGAGGACCGGGATATTGAGTCCGAATGGGCCGTATTCCGTGCCTCTATTGCTGAGGCAGCCAGTTGTGGTTGCGGCCGCAAGGTGGTCGGTGCCAGTCGTGGTGGCAAGCCCCGAACCCGATGGTGGACACCGGGGGTTAGGGCTGCCGTCAAGCTGAAAAAGGAGTCCTATCGAGCATGGATGGCTTGCGGGACTCCCGAAGCAGCTGACAGGTACCGGCAGGCCAAGCGGCACGCGGCTTCGGCGGTGGTCGAGGCAAAAACTCGGGTGTGGGAGGAGTTCGGTGAGGCTATGGAGCACGACTTTCGGTCGGCCTCGAAGAGGTTCTGGCAAACCGTCCGACACCTCAGAAAGGGGAAGCAGCCCCCAGTTCACACTGTTTACAGTGCGGACGGGGGCTTGCTGACCACGACTGTGGATATAGTTGGTCGGTGGAAGGAATACTTCGAGGCCCTTCTCAATCCCACTGACATGCCTTCCATAGAGGAAGCAGAGTCTGAGGATACGTACGTGGACAGTTCTATCACCGTGGCTGAGGTAATTGGGGTAGTCAAATCACTCCCCAGTGGCAAGGCTCCGGGGGTAGACGAGTTCCGCTCAGAATTTCTCAAGGCTCTGGATGTTGGAGGACTGTGTTGGTTGACACGCCTCTACAACATTGCATGGAAGTCAGGAACAGTACCTCTGGACTGGCAGACCGGGGTGGTGGTCCCCATTTTTAAAAAGGGTGACCGGAGGGTGTGTTCCAACTATAGGGGGATCACACTCCTCAGCCTTCCTGGGAAAGTCTACTCCAGGGTGCTGGAGAGAAGGGTACGACCGTTAGTCGAACCTCGGTTAGAGGAGCTGCAATGTGGTTTTCGTCCCGGTCGCGGAACACTGGACCAGCTCTACACCCTTGCAAGGGTACTCGAGGGTATGTGGGAGTTTGCCCAACCAGTCTACATGTGCTTTGTAGACCTGGAAAAGGCATTCGACCGTGTCCCTCGTGGTGTCCTGTGGGGGGTGCTCCGGGAGTACGGGATTGATGGTCCGCTTCTACGTGCCATTCGGTCCTTGTACAATCGAAGCAGGAGCCTGGTTCGCATTGCCAGCAGTAAGTCGAGCTTGTTTCCGGTGAACGTTGGCCTCCGCCAAGGCTGCCCTTTGTCACCGATTCTGTTCATAATCTTCATGGACAGAATTTCTAGGCGCAGTCAAGGTGTTGAGGGAGTCCAGCTTGGTGACCTTAGGATCTCGTCTCTGCTATTTGCAGACGATGTGGTCCTTATGGCCTCATCAGGCTGTGACCTTCAGCGTTTACTGGAGCGGTTTGCAGCTGAGTGTGAAGCTTCTGGGATGAGACTCAGCACCTCCAAATCCGAGGCCATGGTTCTCAGTCGGAAACGGGTGGACTGTACCCTCCGGGTTGGGATTGAGGTCTTGCCTCAAGTGGAGGAGTTCAAGTATCTCGGGTTCTTGTTCACGAGTGAGGGAAGGTTGGAGCGTGAGATCGACAGACGGATCGGTGCAGCATTCGCAGTGATGCGGTCACTGTACCGGATTGTCGTGGTGAAGACAGAACTGAGCCGGAAGCCAAAGCTCTCTTTTTACTGATCGATCTACGTGAGATCGCGGATACAAGCGGTGGGAATGAGTTTCCTTCGTAGGGTGGCTGGACTCAGAAGCGATAGGCTGAGGAGCTCGGCCATCCGTGAGGAGCTCAAAGTAGAGCCGCTGCTCCTTCACATCGAGAGAAGCCAGTTGAGGTGGCTCGGGCATCTAGTCAGGTTGCCTCCAGGGCGCCTCCCTGATGAGGTAGTTCGAGCATGCCGAGTCGGGAGAAGGCCCCGGGGAAGATCTAGGACACCCTGGAGGTACTATGTCTCACAGCTGGCCTGGGAACGCCTTGGTGTCCTCCCGATGGAGCTGGAAGAGGTCGCTGGGGACCGGGAAGTCTGGACTTCCTGCTGAAGCTGCTGCCCCCGCGACCTGGACCCGGATAAGCGGAGGAAAATGGATGGATGGATGTTCAGGGGTCAAAATGCATGCCTGTTTGCGGTTTTGTTGGTCAGTCTCCGAGTGGGAAGGGAACGGATGGGAAAGTCCTAAAGATCAACTGGTTGATCATGCTTGACAGGTTGGCGATCCCTGCACTAAAATCACATGCAAATAAAGATAACATTTTACATGTTACATAAAGATGCTGCCGTTTGCTTGGTTCACCGTTAATGGAATCACCCCAACTGTAGAGATGTTACGCTGTCACAAGAGCCAATAACTATATCCCAATGAGTTGGAACATGTTCAAGTTAGAATACTGTATATATTACAGCAGCTCTTCATGTTATAATGCTATATGCAGCTATATGTTATATATACTGTATATATCTTATGTTATAATATGTTACAGGTCCCATGATAGTATTTTGTAATAGATGTTACTTGCTGTCTGTGACCTTTCTTCCAGTTACCCGCGCTAACAGCTATTTTGTCTACTACATAGCCACTGCAAACAGAGCCGTGNAGCTTGGTGACCTTAGGATCTCGTCTCTGCTATTTGCAGACGATGTGGTCCTTATGGCCTCATCAGGCTGTGACCTTCAGCGTTTACTGGAGCGGTTTGCAGCTGAGTGTGAAGCTTCTGGGATGAGACTCAGCACCTCCAAATCCGAGGCCATGGTTCTCAGTCGGAAACGGGTGGACTGTACCCTCCGGGTTGGGATTGAGGTCTTGCCTCAAGTGGAGGAGTTCAAGTATCTCGGGTTCTTGTTCACGAGTGAGGGAAGGTTGGAGCGTGAGATCGACAGACGGATCGGTGCAGCATTCGCAGTGATGCGGTCACTGTACCGGATTGTCGTGGTGAAGACAGAACTGAGCCGGAAGCCAAAGCTCTCTTTTTACTGATCGATCTACGTGAGATCGCGGATACAAGCGGTGGGAATGAGTTTCCTTCGTAGGGTGGCTGGACTCAGAAGCGATAGGCTGAGGAGCTCGGCCATCCGTGAGGAGCTCAAAGTAGAGCCGCTGCTCCTTCACATCGAGAGAAGCCAGTTGAGGTGGCTCGGGCATCTAGTCAGGTTGCCTCCAGGGCGCCTCCCTGATGAGGTAGTTCGAGCATGCCGAGTCGGGAGAAGGCCCCGGGGAAGATCTAGGACACCCTGGAGGTACTATGTCTCACAGCTGGCCTGGGAACGCCTTGGTGTCCTCCCGATGGAGCTGGAAGAGGTCGCTGGGGACCGGGAAGTCTGGACTTCCTGCTGAAGCTGCTGCCCCCGCGACCTGGACCCGGATAAGCGGAGGAAAATGGATGGATGGATGTTCAGGGGTCAAAATGCATGCCTGTTTGCGGTTTTGTTGGTCAGTCTCCAAGTGGGAAGGGAACGGATGGGAAAGTCCTAAAGATCAACTGGTTGATCATGCTTGACAGGTTGGCGATCCCTGCACTAAAATCACATGCAAATAAAGATAACCTTTTACATGTTACATAAAGATGCTGCCGTTTGCTTGGTTCACCGTTAATGGAATCACCCCAACTGTAGAGATGTTACGCTGTCACAAGAGCCAATAACTATATCCCAATGAGTTGGAACATGTTCAAGTTAGAATACTGTATATATTACAGCAGCTCTTCATGTTATAATGCTATATGCAGCTATATGTTATATATACTGTATATATCTTATGTTATAATATGTTACAGGTCCCATGATAGTATTTTGTAATAGATGTTACTTGCTGTCTGTGACCTTTCTTCCAGTTACCCGCGCTAACAGCTATTTTGTCTACTACATAGCCACTGCAAACAGAGCCGTGTGGTCAGGAATGGACTAGTCGCCCACCCACAGACATTGTTTTGTCTTTGCTTTTTTTGTATAGAGCAAATGGAAAAGACAAAACAGGAAAAGCAACAGCAAAATGGAAAAAGAATGACCACATTCTGTATATTTTCTAATTTTTCTTTTTATATTTCCACATGTACTTTCTTTTAAATATGACACTCCTGTGATTCCATAGTTGGACACACATTAGCAAGACTAGCACAGCTATGTCAGCTACAATGCTAGCATTACACTTTAACAGCAACATCCAACTAGGTTATATCCTAGCTACAGGCTCTTCATTTTTCATGTTTGTTTTTATTTCAAAAAGAATACAACTTTGAAGTCAACTGGATACTAGGAGGTTTCATACCAGTCAAATCAAGTTACTTCATCATCTAAATAATGAATGTCACTGTTAAGTAAGATGTCATTGATTTTTCCAAGAATAACCTAACTGAAAATGTCTTTTTCTCTAATGGTGCACATACACCGTGCGAAATGCTCATGCCTGCGCTTGTCCTCCTATTCGGTGTCAAAACCAGGCCGCCTCTTTGTCTTGTTGTTCTCCCTAAGAAAGCTGAGCCGTCACCTAAATGCATCTTTAGCAATCTTCCCATTAAGTGTTTAATATGTCTGACAGCAGCATAGGCATTAGAAGCCCTAATGCTGACTAGATGAGAGAAGTGTGCATAGATCTATAAAGCTCCATTACGGAGAAACTTGCAGGCTCCTCCTGAGACATATAATTGACCACACGAGCATCGATTGGCGCCGAAAAACCTCACGTCGGAGGTCTGTTGTTGGCTCGTGTACAGTGACACTTAATATGAAGACCAAGCACTTAAGCTAGGCTGCTGTATACATCAAAGAGTATGACAATTCTTATGACAAATATGATGCTTAAAAGTGTGTGTCTTTTAAACCCCTGATACAAATTATGTATGCAATTATGATGACATGTTTAATATCCATGTGACATAACTATGACACGCATTTATATGATACTAGGTTTGTAGTACAAAGTACATTTTTGTCAAATCTGGTCGACAACAGAAAGTACTGCTAAGACTATTCAAATATGAGGGTCCTGACTATTCAAAGGATTGTAACAAGAGAAGACTGGAAAGACCATGGGTATGTAACAATAATTAATTCTAAGTTACAACTGTATTTAGTCTTGAGTAGTGATTTGGTGCTTTGGTTGATTCAAGGTTATCAAACTTGCCTGTGCTCCTGTAAATAGTGCGAACGTGACATAAAATTTAATAAAATCCACAATTGAATTGATAAAACCACGACAATCGTTTCTGCCTTTTCAAGTGCAGACTGGCTTGAGTCCAAAATAACTTGACGGTTTGTAAACAAGGCGGAGTTGTCAGATGAAATCAATGAACGGTTCCATGTCATATTGCTGACAAAACTGAGACCAATAAAATGGGAGAGGACTAACAGACATTAAAAAGCAATGGGCTGCTGCTAACAGATCCTTTACAAGAAAAGTCAGCCTTATTCGGGTTAAGGGAGACATGAGCAAAACTCCTTTCTTTTAAGAAAATAATTGACGTAATGGAAGATTAAACAGCTGAACCGCTTGAAGACGAAGCACCCGATGGTGAAGAAAACAGTCATTACAGAGCGCTTGGAAAAAAACTAAAGTATATTTAGACTGAGACACTTAGGGAAGGCAGGTTGAAGATGACAGTAAACAGCTATCCCCTTGCTGACATGAGTTGACTACAGATCACACCCGGACAAACTTGAAAAACAAATGACCAAAGCAACGCAAGCTGTTTCAGAGTGGGAAACATGAGTAAAAGACAAGATGGAGAAACTAAGCAAAGGTCAAAACTATCATAAAGACCAAAACTGAACTGAGGCACAAAAACCCAATTTTGCATCCCACAGATGAAATCTGGTGGCTGAAGGAAGATTAGCACAACCTCTGCTAGTCCCAGCTCAGGTCGTAAAGATCAAAGAAACCTGTCTACCTATGTTCAGTGGGTTCAGTATCACAGATGGAAGACAGACTGGGAATCACTGCAAAGTCAAGCAGATTGGTATGAGTCAGATGAAGTAATGAAAGCTCAACGGATTGTCTGTATAGACAAAAAGATGTGGAGCAAACTGACATCTTGCAGCTCTGGCAGGGAGATATTTAGTGTCCAAGGAAACAAATATAAAAAACAAGTCATCCATTGTTGTTGAAATCTTGAGGGAACTGCAGGAATTATCTACCGTTAGAGGGATCTCCGTTGGGCATCTCTGTGTGGAGTTTGCATTTTCTCCCCGTGCATGTGTGGGTTTCGCCTGGTACCCCGTTTTCCTCGCGCATTCCAAAAACATGCACGTTAGGTTAATTGGCGACTCTAAATTGTCCATTGGTATGAATGTGAGTGTGAGTGGTTGTTTGTCTATATGTGCCTTGCGAATGACTGGCGACCAATCCAATCCCTGCCTCCCGCCCAAAGTCAGCTGGGATAGGCTCCAGCATACATGCGACCCTAATGAGGATAAGCGGTATAGAAAATGAATGAATGGTGCAGCAGCAGATTAACTCATCGTGCTGTCAGTGGAAAGTAAATTACCCTTCCTCCTCTAGAATGAGTGATGAACGTTTGTACAAAATCCCAGAACAGTGTGTTTTCTAACCGGTTCAGCTATTTGCTGTTTTTTCTGAAAAAAAAAAGAGGAGATCCTCGAGGAGATGGAACGATACGACGCACATTGCCCAAAGAAGCTTGACTACGTGTTTGAGAGAAAGCAAGCGTTTCAACGGTGGACACCAGACGCACGTGCATTGTGTGCAGGGAAGGTAGACATTAAGACAGGGTCTTTCTCTATAAGACGTCCAGGAGACAGTACAGATTAATGAATAGATATTTTCAGCTTCTCAATAGTATTTCAAATTGAAGAGTGTGAAAATATTTCTGTCCATTTGGTGGCCATGACAGAAAATAGCTGAGAAGGTTGTTGAGCTTTTCAAGCTTGTCAAGCTTGTCGCCCAAAGGGATTGAGGAAGCCAGAAAACTCTTGACAATTGAGGGTGCCAAAGAGGCTTTCACAGACAGGTCAGGCACCACCAAAAGCACAACCCTTTTGATGCTGCTAGATGTGACTACAAACAAGGGCGAGAAACTAGGGACACTTGTCAATCTTGGTCAGACACGAACTCAGGCTAGGATTTAAAGGCTAAAATGAAAATAGCCATGCATGGTGTGGTGTCAGCGTCACAATAGTAAAAATGTTTGTTGTATTTGCTGTTGTGACGATGCCCCCCACACTATACGGCCTGAAACTGCAAATCAACACCTCCAGGAGAACACAAATGTATGCACTACAGTAGAAGATCCAAGTGAATTCGAATGACTAATTTGTCGCTGCAACGGCTTCTTGGCTTTTTAACCAGGTAGAGCAGTCTGTAAACATCTTTGTGGTTGATCCCAACCCCACAGACATAGATTTTTTGAAGACATACAGGTCCCTGCCCTCTGTTCTGAACATACTTCGCTTGGTCCATGAGAACAGCTGCCGTCAATTATAGAGAACAAGTTGTAGCATCCTTAAAGTTCAACATGCACCAAGTATTTTTGAAATGGTGGGAGTGGGATAGTATCGGTGTGGCTTGCGAGCCAAAGGATGGATGACGCTGCTGTGGGTCGTGCCAACACATGCGGAAAGAAATAAGGAAATGACCTTAAGAAAAATTCAAGTGACACTGGGATGCAAAATACCCGTGGATCGAAGCCCCAACTTCCCTGCCGGATAACAGGAACACCGTGAAAGCAACATTCTTGACAGAAAAGCAGTTAAACAAGAAGCCTCAATTTTGATAGAACACCTCCCTCTTGACCTCCTTGAATTCAAGAACCAGGAGGTCAAGTGGGAGGTGTTCTGTCGAAATTAGAAACAACCATCACATGACTGTAGGTGACTGCGTATTCATCAAAGGATATGACAAGACGAAGATGATAGGCAAAGTGTGTCTTTCAAAGATGATCTTCGCCTGGAACGCTCTAACCCCGCTTCTTCTCCTTTTAATTTTACATCAGTAAAAATTTTACATTACTATTTGGGCCTTATAAAGTCAGAGGTGAGGTAAAGCAGTTAAAGCGTTGTATTTATAATTGTAGTTGTATCCGTGCTTGGTTTATTTACACAGCCGTCTTGGATCACGCCCCACGACAACATCTCACAGCACTTGGCTCACCCTCGCTTCGGCAGCCTACAGGGCGTGTAATACAATAAAATGGCCAAGACAATGGACGCTCACGTTGATGGCTACTGTCTGCAATGAACTCTAAAGGAGTTCGAAGGAGGCTGCATGTGACAGCAAGATTCCAGATTGTGAATGCCACTATTGAATTTAAGTAATAATAACTTTGAGGATGGCATCCATGTTGGCGCTCTGGGCAGGATGTACTGGAAGCCTAGATCAACAGACTTTTTAACACGCAATTTACATTCATATGACAATGCCACAGGTATGATGTGTGAAATTTGAAGAATAACAACGCCATCAAGTGAGCTAATGTTCAGAAAAGAAAAGCGTAACAGTGTTAACAAAACAGACCACAAATTATGGCAAAAAGAACAAGCATACACAAGAGTCATCAGGCAAGGTGAGTTTATGCAAACATGCGTCCAAACTTGGCGAAGGGCATCAACTACAGGTAAAATGAAGCTAAATGTTTTTAGGGTTTTTTTCACAATGCCTGTGGCATTGTTATTTGAATGTAGATTGTGTGTTAAAAAGCCTGTAACACCTACTGTATCTGTAAGGATTTGTTTGTGCAACATGAATGTAGTAAAATAAAAAAGGGGTAAAATGCCCTCTAAGCATAATCTACTCTCCTCCCATGTTAAGTTGTCCACTCATTTGTCATTTTTGCATCATTTTCAGCATGTAAAACTACAATGTCAACATTTTAGGGTGGAACGGAGACCATCTTGAACGGATTAATGATGCCAACCAAGGAGGAAGATGACTAAAAATTATAGCTCAAATTTACTTAAAATAAGACAGTCATCTGGACTATAATACAAATTTTAATGTAATTTTGGACTTGCCATCTGTCACCCAAAATGTATCTGTAACCCACTTTTGGATCCGGACCCACCAGTTGGGAACCACTGCTTTTTATATCAGTGCTCAACTGGTTTGGCTGCCGGACCCTACGACACCCCATAATTGACAAGCAATGACCAAAAATTGCTGTAACTTCAACTTAAATACTTTATGTTTAAAGAGAATGTAACAATTGTGTGCTGTCTAGTCACCTGCTTATGTATATACACACAGTGGTGTGAAAATGTGTTTGCCCCTTTCGTGATGCAAAAGCTGGTCAAATATCCTCTATGCAATAGGAGCACTGTGCTTTTTTTTAAGGTCAAGCTGCGAAAATACCAGTCTGACACACAAACACACACGGTGAAGTCGTGCTGTAAATCAATGTAGACTGATGGGTTAGAGGAAGGTGTTCGTCAATGTGATCTGTTGCAATGATGATGATGAGGCAGCACAGTCACAGCCAAGTGAACCTGGAGCCCTCAGATGTATCGGCATGTCAGCCAGCGTTAGCAAGGACGAATGGAATATATATAACACATGTATATATTTATAACGTAACATACTACTCACACACCTTAAGCTATCTTCTACGACATGACACCAAACACAATTGGAGACATTATGTCACAGCATGAGCAAGGACATTACCAAGGTGACTCAGGGCTCTTACTGGGGATTGGGTTGCAGGATGTGGCAACCGTGCGCCATCAAGGTGTGTGTTCTTTGCCACAATGCGTTACACGCGAAGATGCTGATGACGCTTGCACATTGTATCTGCATGACTAAGCACATTGTATCTGCATCAAGTAAGCAAGCTACCTTTGTAGATTGATGATTTTGACTAGGGATTTGCTGAGGGGCACCAATCAGTATTGACCGACCTATGGCTCGTAGCGACTGTTCCATTACAGTGCGCAGGCGTGCCAAACCCAAAACAAACATGTCTGCCATGTGCACCTTATCTGCTGCTTATTAGAGCAGTTAATAAATTTTGCACCCTGCAAAACATGCCTCGCCGGGTTAGCACGTTAAAAAGCTTTAATTTAGTACAGCATTTGAAGAACACTTGAGTATAAGTTTTCCCAGGTTGACTATGTGCTCATCAATTGGCAGCTCATGTTGCCAAAACACTGGACAACACTGGCCCGTATTTGCGTGACAGAAGTCTAAAGCAAATAACACAAAACATTAATTGAATTGGACTCGCTCGACGGTGAGAGACACGGGGTCGGCCGACTGCTCTCTCACTTTGGCTACCCGCTGCATTATACCTGGACGTCCTGCTTGTCTTGTCTACTGCTGTACTTTTTCATTTGGCTTGGATCAACATCTCTGTTGATAGCATGGTGCGGTACCTGGACGCTACAGAGGTTGCACAAGTAGTCCAACTCACATCAATATGTACCTTTGCAAGAAGGTTTGCTGTGTCTCCCAGCACAGTCTCAAAAGCATGGAGGAGATTCCTGGAGACAGGTAGTTACTCCAGGAGAGCTGAACAGGGCCTTAGAAGGTCCTTAAACCCTCAGCAGGATCGGTATCGGCTCCTTTGTGCAAGGAGGAACAGGATGAGCACTGCCAGAGCCCTACAAAATGACCTTCAGCAGGCCACTGGTGTGAATGTTTCTGACCAAACAATCAGAAACTAGGCTACTGGTGCCCTGTGCTCTTGATCGATGAGATCAAGTTCATCCTGCGCACATGCAACAGACATGGAAAGGTCTGAGGATGCCGTGGAGAATGTTATGCTCCCTGCAACATAATTCAGCATGACTGCTTTGGTGGTGGGTCAATGATGGTCTGGCGAGGTTTATCCCTGGAAGGACGCACAGACCTTGACAGGTTTGATAATGGCACACTGACTGCTATAAGGTATTGGGATGAAATCCTTTAACCCATTTTCAGAACCTACACTTATGCAGTGGGACCTGGGTTCGTCTTAGTCCACAATACCCGACCTCATGTAGCTAAAGTATGCAGGCAGTTCTTGGAGAATGAAGGAATTGATACCATTGACTGGCCCTCACATTCACTTGACCTAAACCCAATAGAATACCTCTGGGATATTATGTTTAGGTCCATCCGGTGCCGCCAGGTTGCTCCTCAGTCTGTTCAGGAGCTCAGTGATGCACTGGTCCAGATCTGGGAGGAGATCCACCAGGACACCATCCGTGGTTTCATTAGGAGCATGCCCAGACGTTGTCAGGCATGCGTACAAGCACGTGGCGGGCACACAAACTACTGAGAATCATTTTGGCAAAATGGACCAGTCTGCTGCACCATTTTTTTCCTTTCATTTTTGGGTGTCTTTAATTTCCCCCCTCTATAGAGTTATCATTTTCATTTCTATCAAATTATGTGGCATTGTTTTGTTACTAATTAATTACCTACTTATTATCAGGAACGATATTCAATATAATTTTCCCCTTGTTTAGATCTGATGTGTTTTCAAAGTGTTCCTCTAATTTTTTTTTTTAGCATTGTATAATGTATTAATTATGGTCTTCAAATAATCGTTGAAAATAATATTTTTTGTTTGTAATCATCGCCAAATGAATGGAAAAATCATTCAGATTTTAACATTATGCTCATAAAATGATGCTGTTTTTTTCCATTCTGGTGTTTTTTTCTCTCCAACTTCTTGTAAATTTTCACATGAATATTCCCAAAATATGACTTTTTCTCCAACCTAATATTGCAAACATTATTTTATTTTGTTCCTCATATAATGTATAACTTATACTAAACTATTTAAAACAATGATGTTTGTGACTTGTTAAGGGTTAAAGGTTAGTGTTTTCCACTATTATAATTATTTTTGCTGTATAATTATGTAATTTTATAAGTTTTTTGTTTTAATTTTATGTATTTTAATTTAATATTTGCTAAAAATATATGTTGTTTGCTTAAATTTATTCACACACCAAATTAATGGCAAAAGCATTCGTATTTTGACTTTATGCTCATAAAATGACTGCTGTTTCTTCCATTCTGGTGTTTTTTTCCCTCCAACTTTCTCCTTGTAAATTATTTTATAATATGACTTTTATTCCAAAAGTATAACTTCTTTCCCCCAAAGTAATATTCCAAAATGTATGATTTGATTGTTTTTTTTCTCATAATATATTACAACTTCTTAAAACAATGATGTCTATTTTTTATATTTACCAACTTTTTAACTATATGCTACTGAAATTACATTTTTGTTATAATAGTTATGCAAAATCATAGTTATATAAAAGAATTACTGAAAAATTGTGACTTTCTTGTTAGGGTTACTTTTTAAAAACTATTTTATAGTTATTTATATTATATAATTATGGGATTTTATTATAATACATATAATATTTTCTTGTAAAATTTTGAAATGTGCCGCAGGCCAATTTAAAAACAGGCCACAATGGCCACAGCTGTACTTTCAACACTCTTGATATAGAAAGTAAACTTGGATATGCTTTAGAGTAGTCAGTGTGCAGCTCGTGTAGCAGTATAGATTTTACTATCCACTGAAAGTGCATGGCCACAAGTGAAGATGCGTGGTGGTGGTAGTGTCATGTTCTGAGGCTGCTTGAGTGCTGCCAGCAATAAGGAGCTGTGGTTTACTGAGGGGAAACATGTTCCGGGACATGCTAAAGTTATACAAGCTGTACACTGACTATTTTAAAGTATATCCAAGTTGCCCCTGAGAAGATAGAATCAAACCGTCGAAATGTACTCACTTTTGTGTAGCATGATGTAGACATCAGAATACTAACCTGGAGGAGGCTTTTTGGTAAACATTTCCACTCTGCTGCCACCTTCCTTCTGCTATGGTCCATGGGATTGTCTGCAAAGGACAGAATATGAAATTGGCCGTGAATTCTTTTGACTTTTGGCATGAGCTGCAAAATGAAGTAAGGTCAGCCTGCTGAAAAATATGAAGACACACTACGGTTGACCTTGCTGCTTGCTAAGTGACGGTGCACAGAAGACGTTATACATCTCAGCGTTTCAGGAGGTACTAACTGTACGGCAGACAAGCCTTTAATCAATACTGTTGAGGGAGGGAGAGAGGACGACCTGCTCGGCTTTCAGCTTCTGTTTCTTCTCTTCCATGGTCACACACTTTTGTCTTGTTTTTCACTGTTGTCCCAAGTTAATCTCCAACATTATGTAGTCTTTTTGTTAGAAATGCTTTCGAGTCATCCCAGGCACAATTAAGCCATGAGGAATGTGCCTGAGAAGAGCAACACAAATACGGAACACCCAAATTAAACGCAGCACAACCTACAAATGACACATTTACAAAAATAGTTTACTTTATTTGCAATTTTATGACAACCGGTTCCACACAATTGTATTTTATTAGTTCTACTTCCCAGATATGTAAGTTCATCCAAATTTTATAGTCTTATCCTAAAAGTTTTTTAATCAGTGCCACAAAATATAATCTATAATAATATTTTTTTTTAACTATTGCAAATTGCAGCAACTGTAACCTAAAAAAAAAGAAATAAAAAATAAAATAAAAACAAACACTACCGGCTGCAACTTTATGTACACAATCTAAAGAGGTCCAATAAAACAGTTAACTAACAAAGGTTCTGCCTTTGACAATAATTCCTAACAAGAAGTACAGAATAATAGATACATTAAAAAACCCATTTTGGTACACTTGAACTAAAAATATTGTGATGTTGACCAAATACAAAGGAAGAAGAGTCGTAAAATATTGTGTACACCCAAGGCCATATTACTTCATTCCTTGGAGAGGACATTTTCTGTCTGTTGACTGTCAATGCTATGTTTGTTACTATCACCTAATACTTGTACTAGGAACTTTACATCCTAGCGAGAACATTGTACTACAACAATGTTTTGTTATAATTGTTTATATACCACTCAGCACTATTATTATGATTATCATTCATCAGGACTGCAATGTAAGTTAATTGTGATGATAAGGGCAAGGACTACTACTTAACACACTTGTCACATTACCTTACTTATGCATTTGAACTTACTAACTGCAGGAAAGCTACAAATGTATTGAAACGGGAGAAAACCTACAGGGATAGCATTTAATAAGCTTTACTACTTCCTACTCCTTTTGGACATGTGAAACTGTCGATTGTAATAAGTGATGCATTCCAATGCCATTTACATTGCATGTTCAATAAAATTAAATAATTACCAAAAATAATTCATTAAAAAAACAATTTTGGTACACTTTAACTAATAATACATAATAATAATACACCCTGGACTGATCGCCAGTCAATTGCAAATTTAAATATACACTCAAATCATGGTTTAAAGTTTATATTATATAAACATAATGCAAATTATTACAAATTCCCAGATAAACACCTGTATAAGCCTGTACTTACTGGTTCCAGATTTTGGTGCATGTGCACACAATATAAATACCAGGAAAATGAATGAAAATGAAATAAAATGGGGAAAAACATACATGTACTATACTGTATACATAAAACGTAAGCACATATACCGTTCTGTGTATATAAACAAAAAAAACAGCTCAGTGTGATGGAGTGCATTTGGAGAAAACTCTAAACCACAACCATAGTAACAAACATTGTTCATTTCAAGTAGCATTATCTTTCAAAAGACATCGTTTTTCCTACACCTCTTTTATTGGACAATATGTCACGCTCCGCGTGTTTATTGGCGTGACAGTAAGCTTAGTTTCTACGATTATGCCTGTGTTCTTGTTATTTCCTAGTTTCGTATGTTTTTTCCCTGCCTTCCCTGATTTGACACTTTCCTTTGATTACGCGCGCTTCCTGCTTCTTGTTTGTTTCTTGTTAAAGTTCAGGTGTGCGCACTCCCTGTTGTCGGATCATTGTTACGTTCACTACTGTTTGTAGGCGTTTCCTTGTTTGCTCTACTCCTTGCTGCCGCTGCTTAGCAACATTCTTTATTAAAGAACCTCTACCTGACCTATTTGGCGTCCTGCTCTCCGCATCCTCGGGGTCGACAACACCATGCCGAGAAGGTACCATGACACTATAACAATTATCTAGTGAAATTGCAATGCATTTACTGTGCATAATCATATTTATCATCACACACTACATCATCAACACATTTAAACATACCTCCTTAAAGTTGCCGTGAGTGAAAGTTTTCCAGTGATGGAGGCATCCTCGCTGCTCCTTCAGTCCGAGGTCATGATGAGGTTTCTATTTGCTGTGATGAGATACTGGAAGAGGATGCGCGGTCACACAGTGTGGAGACAGGAGAAGGGGGGCAGGAAGAAAGGAAAGGAGAGACTGCATCCTTTTCCACCTTCTTGCCTCCTTGCTTGGGAGATTCACCTATGAGCTTGCTTAGCTGAACAAACATGTCTGTGCATGCTTTATGTGATGGTCCAGAACGTGATGTGGGGAAATGCAGCGCCACAATGCTGTCGCTTTAATGCATCACTCACACGGAGTCAGATGGGTTATTGGCCTTTTTAATTGTAGCGTGTCCTGTAACACAATTTGACAAAGGAATGACGGGTGAGCTTCGACTTTGGTCACGGGATGATCGCTTCTCATTCCTCACAGTTCTGAGCACTTTTTACGGCAACTTCAATTACAACTTACAGAACAAAAGTGTTTCAATTGGTTGTGATCGGATAGTAGTTTGTTGGGCTAACATTTCCTAAGTTGCATATGAAATCAACAATTTCCCATTTTGTGTATTAAAGCAATACAATTTTTCGTAATCCAATTTACAACACAAGATAAACCTAACAGTCAAACTTATTTTGCATTATGTCCCTGAACACATCCCACATGGCCAACATGGCTGCCGCTGCACAACATACGGCCTGCCATGCCGAATGAGGCCCAGCATTTAGCGTTAGCACGGTAGCAACAACATCTTCAAAACAAAATTGTCACAATGACACAAAGTATTACCTGTAACACAATTTCACAGGAATGACGGGTAAGCGTCGACTTTGGTCACGGGATGATCTGCATTGCACACAAACAGTTACAAATTACTTTAACAAAGAAGGTGCATTAAAGTCTTCAAAACATCTCTCCAAAGTGTAGTGTGGGCTCATATCAACTAGAGAACATTCTTAAATGCACATCACATTGTAAACAACCCATTACAAACAGGCAGTACTAGAATTAACCGACTATCTCGGACAGTGCGAAATCGTGTCTCGCCGCGTCTCATTCCTTACAAATCCGAGCGCTTCTTACGGCAACTTGCACATGCTACTCTTCACCAGTAACAGGCGCTGTTACGACACTTCTGAATAACTTAACATAGCATTTACACTCCGTTACATACACCCCCCTTAAATTATGCCGAAATGATGCAACATACAAGAAGAACAAAGGTCAAATATAACGTGTGGGCCTAGGGCAATGATGTACACAGGAAAGTCAATGTCAGAAATTCTTCCTCAAGAAGTGCATAGGAACGAGATGGTACCAGAACCCATACCTATTACAGACGATCGGAGATGCCGTTTACATCACAAATGCTTGTACATACTACGCCCCAATACTGGAAATTTCAGTCTGCAGAATCAAAAATCTGCTCAGATAAATGAGTTGTCCAAAAAACAAAATGACTGACTTCCACAAACCCCCATTTAACCCATACTAATGACGGCACGACTATCCTCTGGTATGCCATCTCACATATAAGCCAATAGGGTGGCTTAATATTCCTACCAAACCTCATGTCACGAGGGTATTAGAGTTATGGGTCTCGTAGTTGAAGATGATGATCAATAGCCGATTCAGTTATTGATAAATGAGCACTTATGGTGTTACCAAATAGACAAACATGTAAGAGGTCTCAATATTTATTACACAATCTAATAAATCGAAATAAACAATTTAAAATTCACATTCAGATTGAAATAACCACGATACAATGTCCCAAAGAGGCAACATTTAAGCGCCCAATATCACCAGCCCGGAATAGCAGTCCACTGGGCGGCCAGGTTGGATTGGTTTGTATCGTGGCAAGAAGCTCCGTGTCCCGCTATTCTCCCACGCACCGCCGATCCATCCCGCAGTCACCCGGCCCGCGGTAACCGTTCCTCCCGTCTCCGTCACCAGCACCTGGTGTACATAAGCGCAGGCCAGATCAAAGCCCAAGACACCCGCTCCCACGCAGCCCAATAACTCCACAGGAGAAGCACCACTATAATTTCTAACAATTACTCACAGGCAAGGCAGGGTCCCCCCTGCCGTAGCGTGTGATCGGCGCCGCGGTGCTCAATGTTGTGGTTCCAGGTCCACCCCGGTCGACCTCCGAAAAACGCCGGCTTCTGCTGCCCCGTCGTCCGTTGCCACAGCTCTGCGTGCCGTCCTCTACGGCTACTGCTGTCCCCCGTTCGCTGCTGCTGCCGCTTCGGGTGCCGTTCCTCTACAGCTACTGCTGTCCCATCGTTCGCTGCTCCTGCTGCCGCCGCTTCGGGTGCCGTTTTTTCCCTCCTAGGCGTGAGCCGTGTTGCCCTTTTATGCGTCCTTTTCCGCCTCCTTTACGCGCCATCACACAGGTGCGCTGATTGCCGTACCGGGGGATTAATTCGTCACGTGGTTTTTGGGGTAACTTAGCAACAGTCTGTGGGCTGGACTTAATACATACAATCTGAATACAAAAACACAGAAAGGAAGCTACAGAGCAAAACACACCGACAACCCATCTCAGTCACCAGATTACACTCATAAAAACTACAGGGCCTTGTGTGTCTCGGGGTTGTGTGCAAACTACCTCTTCTAACTCAACCTCAAGTGGAGAGTTGTTCAAAGCATCAGGCTGGTTGACTGTTAGACATACTGTGCCAGGAACTAGATCTGAAAACAGTTTAGAGTGAGCAGGGCTCATGTGGCCATGGGCAGATTCCACGGGGAGCGTATCTGTTGGTTCCACTGACTGGCATCCCTCCATGGCGTCCACTTGACTGGCATTGGCAATGTCATTCTCTACAGAAATAGTCAGTCCCTGCTTCAGCTTGGACTGGTGATTGCATGAGCCAGGTTCTAGTTCGTGCGTGGGCGTCCCTTTGATCACCAGAAATTGAGCTGCTGTCACTCCCACAATGATCATCAATTTGCGACAGGCTGGATACTGACTGGTGCTCACCCTGTCCTGGGAATGTTAGGAAATCAATTGGGAGGAGCAAGTTTTTATGCACGACCTTTTCCTTTCCGCTGCCAACATCCCGGATCCTGTATACATTGATCCTTGATCTCACTGACACAACATTAAAAGGGGTTGAGTCCAATCGGTTTGCCTTTCTCACCTCGATTGGCTAGTAGCGCCCGGTCACCCATCGCCAACTGTGACCCTTTGATCTTGCGGTTATATATCTTAGGGTGACGAGCTTGTTCCCCTACTGCGTGTTGTCGAGCAATCTGTGCAGCCTCGATGAGATCCCTCTTCAAGTGGTGAACAAATTCATCGTGAGTGACAACACTGGGAGTCTCCAAGACGTGATGAAACATGATGTCGACAGGCAAGCGTGGAATCCGCCCAAACATCAGGTAGAAGGGTGCAAAGCCTGTGGTCTCATGCACTGTGCAGTTATAACAGAAAGTCAACATCTGGAGCATTTGCGGCCATCTTGACTTGGACTTCCGGGAGAGGGTCCTTATCATGCCCCCAAGAGTCCTGTTGAATCTGTTATACCATTGCCCATCGGATGATATGGTGTTGTATGCGACTTATGCACTCCCGCCATCTCAAACAGGTCTTTGATGAGCCTACTTTCGAAGTTAGCTCCTTGATCCGAATGGATTCTCTTGGGGAACCCATATATGCAGAAAAACTTGTCCCACAGGCAACGGGCTAATTGCTTTGCTGAGTGGTTTCTGCAGGGGAAGGCAAGAGCCAGTTTTGAGAAATGATCAGTCACAACAAGGACATCAGTGGACTTTTTGTCACCTGACTCTGCTGTCCAAAGAACGATGCACACCAGCTCCATGGGAGCTGAAGTGCGGATGTTCTCAAGAGGTGCTTGAGCTTCTGGGTAAGGGTTTTCCCCAAGATGCACCTCTGGCAGCATGCCTCAAGATGTCCTACAAGATGTCCTACACAAACTACATCCACTTGATTGACGGTCACTGCGCATGCGGAAACACTGGCGCTATGTGCCGCAAAAGTAACACGCTAGCAGCGAGTTACCTCCGTTTTTTCTCTTAAATTTAAGAAAAGGTATAACAATGAGTGGAGGAGCTGAGCCAAGTAAGAAGAACAAAAACGTATCACTTTCGTTTAGATTGAGTGGAGGACATGAGATAAGCGGCATCAAAGATGGATGGATGGGTTTTTGAAGTGCTTTTACCTCATCTGCGACACTGCAATCGCAACACCGAGTAAAGGAAATGTGGAGCAGCATTTTTGGACATTTCATGGCAAATATGACAACGACTAAAACCCAGGTAATGACAAAAAATGAACATAGTTGTGTTGTGTTTTGAAATATGGTCTCACGCGATTATGTATACTACTAAAACTTATATTGTACATATCAATATATTGCGATTTCTTTATCATTAAATATATGTGTTGTGTGATTGTAGACGTGGTAGATCTTTTTGAGTTGATCATTTTGTAAGTAGCTCGCAGGTTGAAAAAGTATGAGCACCCTCAGAACCCTAGAACTTGCTTCTTCAGGGGCTCTGGGACCACAAACTGAAATATTTTACAGTTCATAACACGGTCCTTCTTTAACCTGTAGAAAATCCCATTGCGAATTTTCAACTTTTCCCAGTGCCTCAGCAACATCAGCACACAGCTTGGCTCAGTTGTTCTCTCGTGTCTTGATGGCCTTTTTCGTCGCAGAACGTAGAAAAGGACTCTGCTTATGGTATGGTCTTGCTGTTGCAGATTGTGCAATTGACTGCGAGGGACCACAACCGATGGGTCCTCCTCCGGCAGCTGTAGTGATGTCGGACTTGCTCCGGGGAGCCAGGACACACCACCAGTTCGATGTGCGTCCAAAACAGCAGACACCTCCTCAGTATCAATAGCGCCCCCAGACAACTGAGGGGGATTTCCCGTGGGAAGGTCCCACGGGAAGTCTGTGAGCTGGATGGTTCAACTGAGATCGTGTCAGTGTTTTAGTGGCAAATGCCACGGGTCGTGCTATTTCCCATCAGGTTGGAGTTGGGACAAAACGGCTCCAATGCCGTCAAACAAATCATCAACAGCAAGGATGAAGGGCTTTCCAAAATCAGGATGGGCCAATGTCACAGTGTGTGACAGGTCATGCTTCTGGGTGTCAAAGGCGTCCTGGCACTCGGTGGTCCAGTCCTCTGCTGAAAGCTTCGCGTGACCTGAGAGCTTTACATCACTCATAATCCCTCGCCTGGGTTTGCAATCAGTCCCTTTGCCTGAAAGCAACTTGAAAAGGGGCTTTGCCTTCAAAGAGCAATCCTCAATTAAATGCTGATAATATAACACCATTCTTAAGAAAGATCGAATATTCTTGTGAAAAGGAGTGGCACCGTCACTGTCCATCAAATCTGACACCTGCACTTTATTGATAGCCTCAACTTTTCCAGGATCTGTCTGCACCCCAGACTTAGAGACAACATGGCCCAGAAACTTCACCGATCTACGAAGAAAGTGGCACTTCTTTGGTGCCAGCTTTAGGTTATGGGTCTTCAAGTGGGAAAAGACCATCTCTAACCGCTCAAGTGCTATCTGCTCGGTCGGACCAAAGACCATGAGATCGTCAAGGTAGCACAAGAGGCTAGTGAAGTTCTCGTCTCCAAAAATGGAGAGCATCATCCGCATGTATGAAGCGGGGCTGTTTGACAGACGTTGCGGCTTCCGGTTGTACTCACGAAGGCCAAAGGGGGACGAAAAGGCAGTATACTTCTTATGCTCTTCAAACAATGGCACATTATAGAACCCTGAAGTGAAGTCCATGGTGGAAAAGAGAACATTTCCGCCCAGTGCAGAAAGAGCGTCAGTCTAGTGAGGTAATGGGTGCGCATCTCGCAGTGTTCTAGCGTTGAGCTACCCGAAGTCTGTGCAAATGCGCAAATCTCCGTTTTTCTTTCACACAAGGACTAAGGGTGACAGATACTCACTGGTGGATTTTCGGATTATGCCTTTTTCTTCCATCTCATTAAGTGCTGTTCTTAGCTTCTCATAATAGTTTAATGGCACTCTTCGATAAGGCAATTGAAATGGCCTCTCATCCACTAGATGTATCTTGTGCACAAGATCTTGTTCCGTGAAAAGATTGACTCATACTTCTCAATTATCTGGAGAACCTTGTCTCGCCACTGGAGAAACAGCACATGCATCCAAATCAAGATCCTGTAGTCCAAGCTTCTTTTGTGCTGACCTGATGTCTTCTTTGGATCTTATCTTTGCAGCATCAGACACTGACTGACAGAGGATGTGGATGTGGTCAGGCTGATACAAGTCTTCAACAGTAATACAGGGAAAAACATCTGCTAGTTTGGTGTTCTTTTTCAGCACCACTTGCTCATTGGTGGGGTTGATAATCTTCATAGGCAGGCATCCATCACCCCACATAGGCGTAACAACTCCAACCAGAATGTTTCCTGGTCTGCACCGTGACTGAGTTGGTTCAATCACCACTGTGCTGCAGGCTGACATAGGTGCTGATGCAGGAAGCTTTCCACAAACAAGGTGGTCACTCTCTGACTGTAGTATGACGCACTGTTGAGCTTGAGTGTGCCAACTTTGTCAGGTACGCTCTCGCATTCCATTTTTCTGTGTTGGAATGGAGAGAGAAAAAGCAGTGGCAGTCTTCATCAATGACACTGCTGGGCTCGGACATGAGCCGCCAGTAGCTCTCTGTCTTTCTAATCGGCTGAATAATCTTCTTGATGGCATTACTTCCCAGGATCATGTCATCCGCCTGTCCAGGAACCACAAACATCGGCATAGCTAACTTGCAGTCATACACCACCACTTCCACATCATACACAGTTGATGGGGTTACTTGATGACCACCACATCCGACAATAACATCATCCACCGAGTAACTCTTCATGTTTGGGACATGCTCCAGCAAACGTGCTGCTGCAGGTTTGCTCAGTGTGCATCCTGTGGAGCCACTGTCAATCATCGCTGTCAGAAAAACATCACCCACTGTGGCGTTGTTGTAGAACAAGCTGACTAACTTCTGAATTCTGTGTGTGCCCTGACAGATGACGGTAACAACATTGTCACAATGACGCAAAGTATTCCCTGTAACACAATTTGACAGGAATGACGGGTAAGCGTCGACTTTGGTCACGGGATGCGACACTTCTGAATAATTTAACATACCACATTTACACTCCGTTACATTTATATACCTCAAACACGTTTCAAATGACACAAAGGCTCAGACTTCATATTTATTGGCGCCCTCTACTGATCCATCAGCTCCGTCAAGACCTGCGAGCAGTTGAGATGTATTTGTTGTAAAATGAACAAGGACAAATAGTTTTTCATTTTATAACTAATTGTGTATTCATGAACTTTCCTCCTGGGTTCTAATCTCTAATCAAAGAACTTTTCGCCCTAACTGGTGACCAATCAAACAATGGATGAGCCTAAATAAACGTAACACAAGGTTTTAGAAGTTTGGGAAAGTTGTCAACAAAATCAATGTTTTCTTAGTATTTTCATTACATAAATGTATTTTTTAAAGAATGTTATATAATTTATTTCAATACATTTCTTAATAATCACGTAATGTAAAAATAAACATGTATAAATAATCCAAAGTCCATCGATTTTCTATGCTGCTTATTCTCATTAGGGTCGCGGGTATGCTGGGGCCTATCCCATCTGACTTCGGGCGGGAGGCGGGGTACACCCTGGCGGGGTACACCCTGGACTGTCGCAGAAATCCAATGTTAAGAACGCAATTCATATTCCACAAAATCAATTATAAATATATTAGTAACATAATTTGTAATAATATTCAAAACATTAAAATGTACACATATTTATTATTTTGTAAATCTATTTAATATTTTTATTTTAAATTTACGTTAAAAATAAATGTTTTTACATTTTTTTATATGTAACTTTAGTATTCTCCGGGTTGAATAAACACTGACAAATATAACGTGATTTATAATATCATTTATTAATTTTAGAAAATTCCATTCCATTTTCCTCCGCTTATCCGGGTCCAGGTCGCGGGGCAAGCAGTTTCAGTAGGGAAGTCGAGACTTCTCGGTCTTCGGCGACCTCTTCCAGCTCCACCGGGAGGACACCAAGGCGTTCCCAGGTCAGCTGTGAGACATAGTCCCTCCAGCGTGTCCTAGGTCTTCCCCGGGGCCTTCTCCCGGATGGGCATGCCCGAAACACCTCACCAGGGAGGCGCCCGGGAGGCATCTGGACGAGATACCCGAGCCACTTAAACTGGCTGCTCTCGATGTGAAGGAGCAGCGGCTCTACTCTGAGCTCCTCCCGGATGGCCGAGCTCCTAGTCCAGCTGCCCTATGAAGGAAACTCATTTCCACCGCTTGTATCCGCGATCTCGTTCTTTCGGTCATGATCCATAACTCATGACGATAGGTGAAAGTGGGAACGTAGAGTGATCAGTGAACAGAGAGCTTTGCCTTCCGGCTCAGCTCTCTCTTCACCACGACGGTCCGGTACAGCGACCGCATTACTGCGAATGCTGCACCAATCCGTCTGTCGATCTCACGCTTCAACCTTCCCTCACTCGTGAACAAGACACCGAGATACTCCTCCACCTGAGGCAAGACCTCATTCCCAACCCGGAGGGTACAGTCCACCCGTTTCCGACTGAGAACCATGGCCTCGGATTTGGAGGTGCTGAGTCTCATCCCAGAAGCTTCACACTCGGCTGCAAACCGCTCCACTCAAGGACCGAATGGCACGCAGTAGCGGGCACCAATCCCATACTCCGGAAGCACACCCACCAGGACACCACGAGGGACACGGTCGAATGCCTTTTCCAAGTCTACAAAGCACATGTAGACCGGTAGGGCAAACTCCCACATAGTCTCCAGTACCCTTGCAAGGGTGTAGAGCTGGTCCAGTGTTCCGCGACCGGGACGAAAACCACATTGCAGCTCCTATAACCGAGGTTCAACTAACGGTCGTGCCCTTCTCTCCAGCACCCTGGAGTAGATTTTCCCAGGGAGGCTGAGAGGTGAGATCCCTCATACAGTAGGAAAGCACCCTCCGGTCACCTTTTTTAAAAATGGGGACCACCACCCCGGTCTGCCAGTCCAGAGGTACTGTTCCTGACTTCCATGCAATGTTGTAGAGGCGTGTCAACCAACACAGTCCTCCAACATCCAGAGCCTTGAGGAATTCCGAGCGGAACTCGTCTACCCCCGGAGCCTTGCCACTGGGGAGTGATTTAACTACCCCAATTACCTCAGCCACGGTGATAGAACTGTCCACGTACGTATCCTCAGACTCTGCTTCCTCTATGGAAGGCATGTCAGTGGGATTGAGAAGGGCCTCGAAGTATTCCTTCCACCGACCAACTATATCCACAGTCGTGGTCAGCAAGCCCCCGTCCGCACTGTAAACAGTGTGAACTGGGGGCTGCTTCCCCTTTCTGAGGTGTCGGACGGTTTGCCAGAACCTCTTCGAGGCCGACCGAAAGTCGTGCTCCATAGCCTCACCGAACTCCTCCCACACCCGAGTTTTTGCCTCGACCACCGCCGAAGCCGCGTGCCGCTTGGCCTGCCGGTACCTGTCAGCTGCTTCGGGAGTCCCGCAAGCCATCCATGCTCGATAGGACTCCTTTTTCAGCTTGACGGCAGCCCTAACCCCCGGTGTCCACCATCGGGTTCGGGGCTTGCCACCACGACTGGCACCGACCACCTTGCGGCCGCAACCACAACTGGCTGCCTCAGCAATAGAGGCACGGAATACGGCCCATTCGGACTCAATATCCCGGTCCTCCCTCGAAATGCAGGCGAAGCTCTGCCGGAGATGAGAGTTGAAGACTCGACGAACGGGAGATTCTGCCAGACGTTCCCAGCACACCCTCACTACGCGTTTGGGTCTGCCAGGTCTGTCCGGCATCCTTCCCCGCCATCTAATCCAACTCATCACCAGGTGGTGGTCAGTTGACAGCTCAGCCCCTCTCTTCACCCGCGTGTCCAGAACATACGGACGCAGGTCTGATGATACGACCACAAAGTCGATCATAGACCTGCGACCTAGGGTGTCCTGGTGCCAAGTGCACTTATGGGCATCCTTATGTTCGAACATGGTGTTCGTTATGGACAAACTGTAGTTCGCACAGAAGTCCAGCAACAACACACCGCACGGGTTCAGGTCAGGGAGGCCGTTCCTCCCAACCACGCCCCTCCAAGTCACACTGTCATTGCCCACATGGGCGTTGAAGTCTCCCAGTAGAACTATGGAGTCACCAGCTGGGGTGCTCTCCAGCACCCCTCTGATAGACTCCAAGAAGGCTGGGTACTCTGAACTGCCGTTCGGCGCATAGGCACAAACCACAGTCAGGACCCTTTCCCCAGCCCTAAGGCGTAGGGAAATTACCCTCTCGTTAACTGGGGATGACTCCAACACAGAGGCACCAAGCCAGGGGACTAATAATAAGCCCACACCAGCTCGCCGCCTCTCCCCTGCAGCAACTCCAGAGAAAAACAAGGTCCAGCCCTTCTCAAGGAATTTGGTTCCAGAGCCCAAACTGTGGGTTGAGGTGAGTCCGACTATAACTAGTCGGAATCGCTCCGCCTCTTCCACAAGCTCAGGCTCCTTCCACACCAAAGAAGTAACATTCCATGTCCCAAGAACCAGATTTGGCCGCCAAAGACCAGGTCGCCCGGACACCCGCCCTCGACCACTGCCCAAATCACATTGCACCGGACCCTTATGCTTGCCCCAGCAGGTGGTGGGTCTGCGGGGGGGAGTTCCCGTGTGGCTTCCTCGGGCTAGGCCCGGCCAGGCACCACGGGTGAAGGCCTGGCCCCAGGGTGAGGGCCCGGTGTCCCACGTCCGGGCGTGGTGCGGTCACTCCTCTTGTTCTTCTTCATTCAGGTCTTCTGAATTTTACAAAATAGCATGTGAAAATGATTTCTGAATGTATCAAACTTTTTCTTCAATAATTTAAGAGAATTAAATTTTTAACTTCAGCGACTTCCAAGTAAGAAATACAATAATAAATGTATTCAACTCATAAATGAATATGATAGCAAAATGTTTGTAGTTTTACATTTAATTACATATGTTTTAATGTAACTGTTTCAGAAAAAAATATTTGTGTCACGCCTAGACTTGGGCATTGTAATGACGACCCCAGGATGCAAGAGATGAGGACCCAGATGCAGATAAAACTTGTACTCTTAATGATAACTGCTTCTGTGCACAAACGTCCAGCAAACAAACTAACCAATACAGATAAAACTTGTACTCTTAATGATAACTGCTTCTGTGCACAAACGTCCAGCAAACAAACTAACCAATAATCAAACGACATCAACAGTCAAGCAATGCTCCAACAGCGATAAATGCATAATCGTACATGAAATGAGGTGCAAGTGTGTAGGAGGAAAAAATAAAGGTGGATGACAGAAAAGAGAACCACTTAACAGGAATTGAATATAAATGTAGAGTATTAAACAGGAACTAAAGCATAAGAATGGAACTAGACAAACTGTCATGCAGAAAACAAGGAGCGTAACAATTTGTCTCCACAATTTGTATCCAAAATATAGTACTGAGAAGTAAGTTAATTATAACATTTATTTATTTAACAAAATATTTCACATATTTTAATAAGGGTCCGCACGGTGGATGAGTGTGTAGCACATTTGCCTCACAGTCAGGAGGTTCAGGGTTTGAATCTCCATTTGGGCATCTCTGTGTGGAGTTTGCATGTTCTCCTCGTCCGTGCGCGGGTTTTCTCCGGGTACTCCAGTTTTCACCCACATTCCAAAAACAAGCATGTTAGGTTAATTGGCAACTCTATATTGTCTATAGGTACGAATATGAGTGTGCATGTTTGTATGTCTGTCCTGACATTGACTAGCGACCAGAAGATGGATGAATTCATTTTTTAATTTTTTGTTTTTTTATTCTTTAATAAAAATTAACTTGAACCAAATGGGTTCAAATAAATTAAAATGAATAATTGCAATATTTTTAATAATTTTTTTTATTTTTTTAATATATATGCAGTATATATATTATTTTCAAATTGTATAAACATTTTTAAGTACCACATGGTTTAATAATTTTTTTGTAAATGTATTTTGTCAATGATTTCATTTTTTTTTTACATTAGTAGTTCTAGGGAGACATTAACAACTGTATTCATGTCAAGATTTTTAAATAACATTTAAATCATATTAACACACTCGACATATTTTGACAATTACTTTCATATTTTATAAAATAGTTCTTTTTCAATACAGTAATTTTAAAAAATAAATATTTTTACCTTTAATAGTCTCCAGGTTAGAGATACACTCATGTATTTCTTTTCTTGCAAATAAATACAACACTGTCCTTTGGCTTCACAGAAGAAGAAAAAAAGCTACAGGTACTACACAAGCTACTACGTACTACACAAGTTGCCTCCACTTTAACTGTTCCTTAAACTCACTTCAAGGATGAAATGTAGAAAAGATAGACGTCTTAGAATGAAGCAGTGTTTAGCTCAATGCCAATTAGTGGTTTGTTAGCAGGCTGCTTCATGCTGTCACTGGCGATAGAGGGCGTGTCCTCGTCCGTGGGGGCATCTGAGTCAGGAAGGTGCCAATGGATGAAGCTTACATATAGAACAGAACCTAAAACACCCCCGATAAGGGGGGCCACCAGGGGAACCCAGAACCAGTAGTTGTAACACCTGCAGAGTAGAAAAAGTAACAACTGTAAAGCAATGGAATGATGTCATTTCTCCCAGCCAATCAGAAAAACAAGATAATATAATGGAAGAAATACACATTAGAAAGTATTATGCTGACATAGCAATGTTGTTATCATAATAATATAAAAGTTAAAAAGGGTAGCGGGTACTAACATCATTAAAATTGGTTCAAATATACAATCTCACCACCTTAACTCCGTGAATCATCACCTTACCGCGGTGGAGGAGTTTGAGTGCCCGAGTGATCCTAAGAGCTATGTTGTCGGGGCCTTTAAGCCCCTGGTAGGGTCTCACAAGGCAAACAGGTTCTAGGTGACGAGCCAGACTAAGTGATTCAGAAGACCCCTATGAAAAAAAACCAAGAGGAGTGACCGCACCTCGCCCGGATGTGGGATACCGGGGCTTCACCCTGGAGCCAGGCCTGGGGGAGGGGCTCGCAGGCGAGCGCCTGGTGGTCAGGTCTTCACCCGTGAGACCTGGCCGGGCCTAGCCCGAAGAAGCCACACGGGAACTCCCCCCCGCAGACCCACCACCTGCAGGGGCAAGCATAAGGGTCCGGTGCTGTGTGATTTGGGCAGTGGTCGAGGGCGGGTGTCCGGGCTACATGGTCTTCGGTGGCCAAATCTGGTTCTTGGGACATGGAATGTCACTTCTTTGGTGGGGAAGGAGCCTGAGCTTGTGGAAGAGGCGGAGAGATTCCGACTAGTTATAGTCGGACTCACCTCAACCCACAGTTTGGGCTCTGGAACCAAATTCCTTGAGAAGGGCTGGACCTTGTTTTTCTCTGGAGTTGCCGCAAGGGAGAGGCGGCGAGCTGGTGTGGGCTTATTATTAGCCCCCTGGCTTGGTGCCTCTGTGTTGGAGTCATCCCCAGTTAACGAGAGGGTAATTTCCCTACGCCTTAGGGCTGGGGAAAGGGTCCTGACTGTGGTTTGTACATACGCGCCGAACGGCAGTTCAAAGTACCCAGCTTTCTTGGACTCTATCAGAGGGGTTCTGGAGAGCACCCCAGCTGGTGACTCAATAGTTCTACTGGGGGACTTCAACCCCCATGTGGGCAATGACAGTGTGACTTGGAAGGGCGTGGTTGGGAGGAACGGCCTCCCTGACCTGAACCCTGACCCGTGTGGTGTGTTGTTGCTGGACTTCTGTGCGAATTACAGTTTGTCCATAACAAACACCATGTTCGAACATAAGGATGTCCATAAGTACACTTGACACCAGGACACCCTAGGTCGCAGGTCTATGATCGACTTTGTGGTCGTATCATCAGACCTGCGTCCGCATGTTCTGGACACGCGGGTGAAGAGAGGGGCTGAGCTGTCAACTGACCACCACCTGGTGATGAGTTGGATTAGATGGCGGGGAAGGATGCCGGACAGACCTGGTGGACCCAAACGCGTAGTGAGGGTGTGCTGGGAACGTCTGGCAGAATCTCCCGTTCGTCGAGTCTTCAACTCTCATCTCCGGCAGAGCTTCGCCTGCATCTCGAGGGAGGACCGGGATATTGAGTCCGAATGGGCCGTATTCCGTGCCTCTATTGCTGAGGCAGCCAGTTGTGGTTGCGGCCGCAAGGTGGTCGGTGCCAGTCGTGGTGGCAAGCCCCGAACCCGATGGTGGACACCGGGGGTTAGGGCTGCCGTCAAGCTGAAAAAGGAGTCCTATCGAGCATGGATGGCTTGCGGGACTCCCGAAGCAGCTGACAGGTACCGGCAGGCCAAGCGGCACGCGGCTTCGGCGGTGGTCGAGGCAAAAACTCGGGTGTGGGAGGAGTTCGGTGAGGCTATGGAGCACGACTTTCGGTCGGCCTCGAAGAGGTTCTGGCAAACCGTCCGACACCTCAGAAAGGGGAAGCAGCCCCCAGTTCACACTGTTTACAGTGCGGACGGGGGCTTGCTGACCACGACTGTGGATATAGTTGGTCGGTGGAAGGAATACTTCGAGGCCCTTCTCAATCCCACTGACATGCCTTCCATAGAGGAAGCAGAGTCTGAGGATACGTACGTGGACAGTTCTATCACCGTGGCTGAGGTAATTGGGGTAGTCAAATCACTCCCCAGTGGCAAGGCTCCGGGGGTAGACGAGTTCCGCTCAGAATTTCTCAAGGCTCTGGATGTTGGAGGACTGTGTTGGTTGACACGCCTCTACAACATTGCATGGAAGTCAGGAACAGTACCTCTGGACTGGCAGACCGGGGTGGTGGTCCCCATTTTTAAAAAGGGTGACCGGAGGGTGTGTTCCAACTATAGGGGGATCACACTCCTCAGCCTTCCTGGGAAAGTCTACTCCAGGGTGCTGGAGAGAAGGGCACGACCGTTAGTCGAACCTCGGTTACTGGAGCTGCAATGTGGTTTTCGTCCCGGTCGCGGAACACTGGACCAGCTCTATACCCTTGCAAGGGTACTGGAGGCTATGTGGGAGTTCGCCCTAACGGTGCTTTGTAGACTTGGAAAAGGCATTCGACCGTGTCCCTCGTGGTGTCCTGGTGGGGGTGCTCCGGGAGTACGGGATTGGTGGCCCGCTACTGCGTGCCATTCGGTCCTTGACTGGAGCGGTTTGCAGCAGAGTGTGAAGCTTCTGGGATGAGACTCAGCACCTCCAAATCCGAGGCCATGGTTCTCAGTTGGAAACGGGTGGACTGTACCCTCCGGGTTGGGAGTGAGGTCTTGCCTTAGGTGAAGGAGTTCAAGTATCTCGGGTTCTTGTTCACGAGTGAGGGAAGGTTAAAACGCAAGATCGACAGACGGATCGTTGCAGCATCTGCAGTAATGCGGTCTCTGTACCGGACCGTTGTGGTGAAGAGAGAGCTGAGCCGGAAGGCAAATCTCTCTGTTTACCGATCGATCTACGTTCCCACCCCCACATATGGTCATGAGTTATGGATCATGACTAAAAGAATGAGATTGCGGATACAAGCGGCGGAAATGAGTTTCCTTCGTAGGGTGGTTGGACTCACCCTAAGAGATAGGTTGAGGAGCTCGGCCATCCGGGAGGAGCTCAGTGTAGAGCCGCTGCTCCTTCACATCGAGAGGAGCCAGTTGAGGTGGCTCGGGTATCTAGTCCAGATGCCTCCCGGGCGACTCCCTGGTGAGGTGTTTCGGGCATGCCCAGTCGGTAGAAGGCCCCCGGGAAGATCTAGGACACGCTAGAGGGACTATGTCTCACAGCTGGCCTGGGAACACCTTGGTGTCCTCCCGATGAAGCCGGAATGGGTCGCTGGGGACCGGGAACTTCTGGACTTCACTACTGAAGCTGCTGTCCTTAATAACAGCAGTTCATATTCCTAGATGGCCTTTGCAGTTCCCAAAACAGCAAAGTTCTGCAGACGATATTTGACTGTTTTTTTTTACAGTAAGTCCTTAAAAACAGCAGTGTGGATCTTTTATATCGAGGATCCTTAAAACTGCAGAGGACTCCCGAGAAAAGATCTTTGACTAGCGTAAATGTACTGCTTTTATTTACTGGTAAGTCCGGCCCACCAATGCTTCTTGAAAATATGTAGAAAATTGAGTTTAATAGTCTTGGTTTAAAAGACAAAATAAACATTACAAATTAACGTAAACACAATAATAAAAAAATACAGTAAAAAAATAATACTAAAATTATTATTAACAAATAAATACACTTGAGCAGTTTATGTCAAATAGTGCTGACACTCACTTGACGTTCCATTAGGTAGATCCAATACAATACTAGAGCTGTTTAAAAAAATATAATAATGCTGACTTTTTGAATGGCCGTGTCAGAAGGCTCAAGCACCACAGTCCAGTGGGGGCCAGTGAGTGCTTGAAAGACTTACGTGAAAACTTCAGAACCCCAGCCTGCCGTCAGAGTAAAAAGTCGGGGTCCTAGATCGCGAGCGGGATTTATGGCGGCCCCGCAGTTGCCCGACATGGACATGGAGATGCCCAGAACGATCACAGCCACGATGGGAGGAATCAGCTGGCTGGGAGCGGGCGTGTTTCTCTTCTCATCCAGACACAGGATGCATAACATCAGCATACTGGTGCCCACGACCTAGAACACCAACAACGTTTGGAATCTGCATTACATTTTTTTAAAAAATGCTTGATTTATAGCAACGTATCAACTGACCTGGTCAAGGAAACTCCTGCCCAAAGTTAAATACTCAGATGGATATGTGGCAAATATTGACGCTGTCTCATTTGCTCCATAAACTGTCAGCTTTCCTCCACTAAAATCCATGATGGCATCTAAAACAATAGAGCACACAGTAAATAAAAATATTGTGCACTGTTAAGCAAAACAGCTGAAAATCTAATCATATTTTATTAAGGCAAAAATTTAGTTTTGTTTCAGGAAATAGTCTATGTTGGGTCTAGGCTAGTCCACTAATATCACTAATAAAACCAAGTTCCACCTCAAAAATATTTTTTGCGTGTCAAGTACAGTAATTCCGTAATACAGTAAAGCCTATTATTAGTAACCTCCGCAACACTAGTGAGGATAAGCGGTAGAGAGGAAGAATTAAGCAAATTTTACATATTTTTCTGCCCAAATGAAACATTCAAGCATAAAAATGGCTAAATGAACTAAAATACTGGACTGTTCTGAGACACACACAAGCACCAGATTTGAAGCTTTTATGGCAGGTTTGGTATTACCCCTAATAAATATCCAGAATAAAAACGTGCGGCTGTAAAACTCAACTCTAAACTCCTAACGTCACTTATTTTACTCCCCTTGCAGTCATACTTATGTTTTAAATTGATTTTCTGTTATGTCTACTATATTGGGTAATATGAGTATAAATGTGTTTCAAGGGCTCTAGTAAAAAATAAATAAGGAATCCTGCTTCGTGGAAATTCACTTATTACAGTTGGGTCTGGAACCAAATAACTGTGATAAACCAAGGATTAGTGTGCTGCCGGTTTAGAGTTTAGTATGTGGTCTTCACTTGCAGGTACTTATTGGCTTGTGCATATGAGGTGAGTTCGTCCATTTATTCATCCATTTTTTGTGCCGCTTATCCTCATTAAGGTCGCGGGGGTTGCTGGAGCCTATCCCAGCTGACTTTGGGTGAGAAGCGGGGTACACCGTGGACTAGTGCGTGGTGGGTTAAATGTAAATACTTCAGCAAAGGAAAACATTATGTGAACTGTTAATGAATACATTTTGTTCTACATTATCATTAATATTATTATTAGGTCAAGACATTACAATTATTTTATTTAGCGAATAGCTTTTTGTTTGACCAGGCATTTAAGCAAGCTGTAAGTGTGTTTGTCTTGATTTGTAAAGGAATGCAGCAGCCAAATGTTGTATTTTATTTTCTTTTCATTGTTTCTCCTTAGAGTGGCTGTGATTTCAATTAATTCTGAGGAATAAATCTTCTGGCTGAGTAATGCCACAAACTTTGTTGGTTAGGTTTTTCATTCGAGAGTGGGGTCGAGTCGAGCTTCATGTGGCGTCTGAGGTGCCCCTAGACCTGGGACGTAACAGCGTATAATTCATTTTTAAATTTATTTCATTTATTTTTAATGTGCGAGGTGGTAGTTATCACTAGGCACTAGTGGGAGGAGCAATCACATTAATTGTATGACACATACTGTGCAGATATGCAGGTGCTCATGGATGAGCATACTTTGAGAGTTGTGAAATATTATTATTTGTGGCTCGCAGGAGTAGCAATTGCATTTGCTATAATGCAAAGCTGCATTTTTCCATGCACGTGTTTACGTCTTTGCTGAATTACTTTGAGTCTTTTTATTTATAACTGGCAGGAGGGGCGATCACAATAATTATATGACACATAATGTAAGTTATAGACATGCAAGTACCCATGCGTGATTGTATAACTTGAGCTTTGTGGCTTATCCCGATGCCTTCTGTTTAGAAAGAACATATTGGCTTTTTTGTTGATATCCAAGATGATGATATTGTCCAACTGTCAATTTCCGATTTAAATTTGTGATATCACATACAGTATGTCCTGTTATAGAATTAACACATGTCTGTTGCGAAGTTAATGGATACTGCATCAGCAATCCGCTTCGGTATGTGGCTGTAAACAACATTGTACTTACTAGGGTGAGCAAACATCTGAGAAATACTTGCGACTGAGCACAGCAACGCCTGGCTCCAGGAACTCCACAAGTTTAATGAATCCAATCGTCTTGCACAATAGAAACGGGCTAGTTATCCGCTGGGATACACTCCATAATTTTCCAGTTGATTGCTTTGGCCCAGGGAATTGGAAGTATTCTTGGTTTGACCTCGCATAACGTTTTGCAGTCATTGCAAATCACGTTTCTTGGAAATAATTCCAAACCACAGACATATTAGTCAGGTACAGAAAGAGCTAGCTTGTTACTAGCCATCAAATAATAAGAAAGAAATTTGCAATAATTTCCTATTTTCTTCCAATGGGCTCTGCATGCTGTCTGCGGGTCTGAAAATCCGTGCAAACCATTTGCGTGTCTCTGCGATTTTCCCCATTTTTGCACCTAGCCTGCACCTAGGAGCATGTACGTTGGGATGTAAGGCCCACTTTACACTATAAAGGTACACTATACTGGTGATGATAATATAATCTGTGCAAGTAGTTGTAAATAGCTCAATAGTTTGACTTATTTTTACCTTTATCTTTGACCTTTGGGAGACAAATTATTTTATTATCCTGAAAATCAGATGTCCACACTTTGCTCTTTGCCACTGGGTAACACGTGAATTTCCCCCACTGTTTATCTTATCTTGGGTTGCTTTGAGGATGTAGAAGAGTAGCAATCTCTTGAAAATTACCTTGTATGCTGTTGCAAGATAAGGCTACATGCTTTGTGTCTTGCCACACATTATTTTAACTATCTGTGACAGAATAAAAGTCAAACGAAATGCACAATGCTGGCTTAACACCGCATGCACCTGTGACGCTAATATGGTTTATTTATTGTGCTAAATTTTGTATACATTTACATTATTTTGTAGGGGGTGTGAGAAAATATTAAAAATGTCTAATGCATTGATTTTCTAACTGTGGTTTTATCGCTCCGTCTAGTGCAACCGGCTACAAGTTGCGGCCTGCTACTTGTTTTTTGTTGGCCCGCAGCCAAGTAAACAAAGTAATGTTTAACTTGAATTATATTCAAGTTAAACATTACCAAGGAGGATTAGGGCTATGTACGACTAATATAAAATAATAGAAGATTACATGTTGAATGCTAGTTGTCACCCAAAAAATATAATATATAAGATATATATAACTAATAATAAATACCTATTAGTTGCTTTTAACAAAACATTGACATGTGGGCTGTTTTTGCTGTAACTGCTAAGCATGTTTGATCATTAAAAAAATAATAAATACAGACATATAATAATATAAATATAATAATCTAATTTCCAGTTCTGTTCTGCTTATTCCAATTTATCTTGGACGTAATCTAAGAATTTAGTATTCTTTACTTTTATTGTGCTTTTTTAAAAATTAAAATAATACCGAACTGCACAAATACACATTTATTCAGTAATCATTTGCTGAAGTTGAATTCAAATAATTTTTTGTATATTACTCAGCTCACCTCATACAACACATACCACATCCCCAAAGTGTGAGCCACATACCCAAAGCTAAAACAAGATGGTAAGTGTAGGTCTCAAAACAGGTGGTAAATAAAAATTACAATATTTTTGAGGGGAAAAATTTGGCCTAGGTGTATAAACAGACCGTAATAGACGGAGTAGACCAGTCCTGAAGCCATGTATGCTCCCAGCACTTGTGAGAGCCAGTATGGCAGCAACCTACTCCATGGCACCTGGCCCAACACACAGAAACTGAGGGTTACGGCCGGGTTCAGGTGGGCACCTATAAAGAACCATGTTGGATATACAAAGATGAATACACCAAGAATCATTTTTAACAGTGATGTTGGACCTTTCACCCTGTCATGGCAATGCTTTGGCATTGTATAGTTGAAATATTAGTAGTGTTTTATACCTGTGATGCCTTTGGTGAGGTACATCGCTGACATCACGCCCACGGAGAAGGACATGTTGACGGACAAAAACTGGCCTTTGGTCTCCCTGCTGGTTTTCACTTGCGCTGCCGCCGAGCAGCCAAAGAGCTTAACAACAGGTAAGACATCAAATAACTAGAAAATATCTTTACATTGTGTGTTGTAGTGTAGTTGTTATTTCTGACAAATTTCATAGAAATTCCCAAGTAGTATGCATATATGTCCCTTAGTATGTATAGAGATGATATAAAAACACGTGCTTTTTGATGGCGCCGTTACCTCACTACAGCGTCTTTTTTAGTTTCGTCTTTAATGTCATAAATGTTCTTGCAGAAAAATTCCAACATATTTTATGGAAAAAAACATTTATAAACATTATTACAGATTAGTATTTTGAAGTAATTAGGTGCACAGATCTGTGATGGTGTTATAATTCTTTGTATTTGTATTACATTATACAGTATATTATATGGTCAATACTGAAACAAAATTGTACAGATTTGTGCACCTAATTACTTCAAAGTACAAAAGATTAATTATTTATTCATTCA
>QODF01000126.1:1431439-1461656 GCA_024372805.1 Oostethus manadensis | reverse complement strand
AAGGTCTCCTCCCGACACCCAGCGAACATGCTTGGGAAAGTGTGCAGCTGAAAGCAAACAAATACTTTCTAGTGAGTATCTTGTCATTTAGAAACACATTTTGCAATGTACAGGTACATGATGGATTTATGTGACCATATAAATAGACTAGTGGTAAGTACTATCAGACTCTTGAGTACGTTCTCTACCAGGTGAGATAGCATAAAGCTAACGATAATCTTTAGGGTTTAGCATTACATATGTTTGTCCAGTTACCTTGTCATAGTATTGGGGATGTCAAAGTAACCTTAATAACGCATTAACGGACGATTTATTTGACGGTGCTATTTTTTTTTAACTCATGATTAACATGCACACGTCTTGTTCGGCCACAGGCCCACACCAAACAAACAAATATTGAGCATAAATGGTATTTTGATTGGTAAATTTATCTTCCAATCCCAAGTAGATGACTCTCTCGTTAAGACTATTTGTGTTTACTGTTGCTGTGATCGACTTGCCACGGAAAAGCAAGAAGGTACTGAAGCCCTGCCTGTGTTTTTCAACTCATTCATACCGCAGCAGCAGTATGCTGTTTTTGCTTGGAAATGCGAGCTAAAATTTGGGCACGTGCTAGCATGCATAGTAAACTGATCACAGCTGAAGAGCTAGCATCAGCTAGCATTAGCTAGCATTGGAAGTGCAGTAGCTAGTCATCAACACCACAGTAAAAAAAAAAAAAAAAAAGTACATTATAGCGGTGTAATTGATCTTACTTATTTTGTATTGGGTAAAACTATGTCATGAACAAAATCAAATTAAAAGCACAAAATGAATACAGAGCCACTATCCACCAGTACTAGCCTGGACTTTGTTTGTCAGAGAGGTTGCGTACCAAACAAAATTACATATTAGCACTAAACAAAATCATCAAATCTTACTTCTATGCATTCCTACATAGTATCAGCATTTGGAACACATACGAGGTGAAAGAAAGGGTAGTAAATACAGTATAGTAGTCTGTGGGAATTTCTCTTGGAAATTAACTATCGCTATCTCTGCAGCATGTAAAACGGAGCGTTTAAAGACCACCAAGCAAAGTGGGACAAATTGCTGCTCACATCAAACATTCAAAAACGTAGAGATTTTTAACTGTATATTATTTCTGAATAAATAAATGGTTCATATTTCCAAAATTGATATCCCCTTACATACAAGTTGAGGTAGTTATCGTTGTAGTTGCGTATCAAATCGTTTACCACACAGATTTTCATCTCTACTTTATTATCAATAAAAAAAATTCATCTGTGATTAAATGTGATTAATTAATTATGAGTTAACTACGGACAAAAAATATGATTAATCACAGTAAAATATTTTAATTTATTGACAGACCTACACAATAAATGTATTTGACAATTCATCAAAAGGGCTTTCATTGTGTTGTCACTACATCCATCATTTTGGCAGTACAATGATTATCATCAAGCAGAGGAATTATACGATAACTATACAATCAGACAGATTGAGGATTCTTCTTCAGGTACCTTAAATTAAACACTTTATGCTACTCAATCTTTCTCTTTCCCTTTTGCCAGTACAATCACTACAACACGATGAAAAGCCCATTAGATAAACTGTCAAAAGAAATGTTAGTTTTTCTGTATTTATCTGGCATAGTGTCTGTTTATGTTTCTGCTCACAGTTTCTTTAAAGTGCTCAAAGATCTCATCTTAAATCTTAGGGCGATAGGGCTTTCTCGGTTGCAGATCCAAGACTTTGGAATAGCCTGACCCTTAACACTCGATCTACTCAAACACTGGATCATTTTAAATTGTTATTAAAATGTTATTTTTATAGACTGGCTTTTAACCTTGGCATTGTTTTCACTGTTTTATTTGTGTCATTATTTTTTGTGTATTGTTTTATTGTGGTCTTTAATTGTACTTTTTATCATTGTTTGTGTAGTTTTGTGTTTTATTGGCTGCTGTACAGCACTTTGGGCATTTGAAATGGAGGAAATGTGCTATATAAATAAATTTGATTGACTTTAACAGAACAATACAGTTGAAGTCCACTAAGGAGTAGCTACAGTATCTGCTCCCTGGTTGTCTGATTTGGGAAACATTTTTCTGCAGTCCATTAGAAGCACTGTAAGTAGAAGAATGTACACTAGCACCTGCAAAACTGTTGATGTTAAATATGACAGTTGCTTTTTATGTACATATTTCAAGCTCTGTATTGTATTTGTGTCATTTATATTTATTAGTTAGTATTTATAATTAGTATTTATAATTATTAAAGTATTAGGGCTATATAAACATAAACATATCTGGCCCATGGGACTCTGGAGGTAGCTGACAGGTACCGGCAGGCCAACTGGTCTGCGGCTTTGGCAGTCGCTGAGGCAAAAACTCGGAGTGCTCCGGGAATATAGAGTATCAGACCACCAAATCCAGGCAGTTTGTTCCCTGTATGACCGGTGTCAGAGTTTGGTTCGCATTGCCGGCAATAAGTCGGATCCGTTTCCAGTGCGAGTTAGACTCCGCCAGGGCTGCCCTTTGTCACCGATTCTGTTCACTACTTTAATGGACAGAATTTCTGGGCGCAGCCAGGCCGTTGAGGGGTTTCAGTTTGGTGGCCACAGGATTTGGTCTCTGCTTTTTGCAGATGACGTGGTCCTGCTGGCTTCATAGAGCAGTGACCTTCAACTCTCACTGGATCGGTTCGCAGCTGAGTGTGAAGCAGCTGGGATGAGAATCACCACCTACAAATCTGAGTCCATGGTTCTCGCCCGGAAAAGGGTGGAGTGGCATTTTCGGGTTGGGAATGAGGTCCTGCCTCAAGTGGAGGAGTTTAAATACCTCGGGGTGTCTTGCTCACGAGTGAGGGAAGGATGGAACGTGAGATGGACAGGCGTATTGGTGCGGCGTCTGCAGTGATGCGGACTCTGCACCGGTCTGTCGTGGTGAAGAGAGAACTGAGCCGAAAGGCAAAGCTTTCAATTTACCGGTCGATCTACGTTCCTACCCTCACCTATGGTCATGAGCTTTGGGTAGTGACCGAAAGGACAAGATCGCCGATACAACTGGCCGAAATGAGTTTCTCCTCAGGGTGGCAGGGTTCTCCCTTAGGTGAGAAGCACTGTTATCCGGGAGAGACTGAGTAGAACCGCTGCTCTTCCGCATTGAGAGGAGTCAGATGAGGTGGCTCGAGCATCTTGTTAGGATGCCTCCCGGACGCCTCCCTGGGGAGGTGTTCAGGGCACGTCCAACCCGTAGGAGGCCTTGGAGGATGACCCATGATATGCCGGAGAGACTGTGTCTTTAATCTAGCCTGGGAACGCCTCGCCATCCGCTGGGAAGAGCTGGACCAAGTGGCCGGGGAGAGGTACGTCTGGGCTTCCTACTAAGGCTGCGGCCCCGTCCCTGCGACCCGACCTTGGATAAGCGGAAGAAAATGGATGGATGGATGGAGATTTCCAGATTGAAAATTGTAACCGTCGCGTAACCGTAATTTTACAAAAAAGTAAAAGTCATAATTCAACAAGGAAAACGTCATAATTTTACAATAAAAAAATGGTAAATTTAACGAGAATTGAAGTTAAATTAAACAAGAATAAAAGTTGTAACTTTATGAGAAAAAGTCATTTTACAGCACTAAAACTCTTAATAGTTTCGCTGCTTCATGCAATGCCTATTACAGCAGGGTCCTAAAATCCTGTTAAGTTTCAAGAATAAAATAAAGCAGTAAATTTATGAGGAAAAGCTAATAATATAATATAAGTAAAGTCATAAATGTACGATAATAAAAGTTACAGGCATTGCCTGAGTCGTAAAATTATGAAAAGGTGGTGCTTGCATGGAGAGGGCGGGGTACATGAGGGTACCGGTAAGATAATGCTAATCATGATGCTAATCTGTTTGTGCCACACTGCGCTGTTTTGCTGTCCAATTATGAATAAAAGCAAGAGGAAAGTTTCCTTCCTTTTTCAAAAACTATGCTACATTATATGTTCCATCACACTAAATATTACGACTTAATTTACGTAATTTACTCTCGTAATACCCAATGCTTTTGGTTGAACAGATGGCGACACGGCGATGATCACAGCTTATTTATTTTAACCAATGTCATATACTGTAGAAGACAAACCCGCAATGGGCTCAATTTGCAAGCACAGATGCGAGATCGTTACCCACAAAGTGAGTGCCGTCGATTAGACGTACTGTCCTTTTATAAAGGTAGGGGCGTTCTGTTATGAGACTATCTGGTCACATAAATTGTATGGACCTCAGCCTTACATATTGTAGCCCATAAAAAGTTGACGAGGGAGGTAGTGTTATAAATGTGTTATAGATGTGCATCTAAGCGAGCCCATGTTTCTGATAACTCAGCAGTCTTTTATTTTATGACTTGTTTCTATTAGCACAACATAATAAAAATGAGATAATCATCTCTATGGATGATTTGTATATGATTATTACAATATAATTTCTCGCTTAATCTACAAATAGTGCCATATCTTGACTGATAAACAATCTTTAGACCCATGAGCAATTAATTATCACTTAGTCCCTCAACCCAGTTATTCATTAAAACATGTCAGCAAAATCCATTTATCCTTCCTTTTTCCATGCCGCTTATACCCTAATATGGAAAATGTAATACATAAGTATAATAGTAATAAACTTGAAAAAAGTCATTAAAATGTCCAAATATTAAATCTATGTAAGTTAAAATTCCTCTTGATGGAACAAGAAAAATCTCTTCCAAAAAAATTCTTCCTGTCACGATTTGCATGTTTTTTGGCGTGACAGTGTATTTTAGTTTCTATGATTATGCCTGTGTTCCTGTTATATCCTAGTTTCGTATGTTTTTTCCCTGCCTTCGCCAGTTTTGACACTTCTCGTGATTACATGCACCTGCTTCTTGTTTGTTTCTTATTATTTAAGTTCATGTGTGGGCGTTCTTAGTTGTCAGGACATTTACGTTCACTACTTGTAGGCTGTTTGGTGTTTTTGCTTGTTTGTTTTTAAATGCTGCCGCTGCTTAGAAGCATTCACTGTTAAAGAAGATCATTTTCCTGACCTATTTTTGCGTCCTGCTCTCCGCGGGGTCGATAACACCAGGCCAAGACGTAACCGTGACACTTCCAACTCAATTTATGTCGTCCATTTAACTTGATTTTCGAAGATGTTGTCATTACCAAAATATATTGATGCAAATCACTACAATAAGTTTTTTTGTGTATTCAGTGTATTATTTTTTGGAGAGTGAGGGGGGTAAACTGAATGCTCCCACAGTGAAAAAACAGCTATTTATTAACTTTTCCCCCAGTTCACTGAACATGTTGTTATACATGTTACATTAACCTGTGTTTTTAGTTGTTGTTAATTATTAGTTGTCTAAAAGGTCGCTTTTTCTGTTCACTCAAAGTGCGCTCTGTCTTGAAACCTGACACCACAGTCTTGGTTCATTTGCATACTAACTGTGATTGGATGTTTACCGAGGGGATGGTGGGGGCAAGAGGGCAAGGGGTGGATCTAGGGCTGTGAAGACACATGCAGCATCATCAAGGAGATGGGAGCTTGTTGGCCTTTTTCTGTCTGAGTTTTTACCTCTAAAATTTGTCTCTATAGTGTGTGTAACAACTCGCTTTAACAACGATTCTATTGGTATTACGATTCGTAGTTGTTGATTTGGACGATATTGGTTCATTTAGAACGATACAATCCGAAAGGATTCAATAACTTCAATTCAACCAGTCTGACTATGAAGTAAACATCTGGGTACTGGACTATGCAGGTGAAGTTTTCTAAATTCCATTTTATTTTTGTAATTATGGATATAAACAAAAAGGTAAACAACAGTTCACGGCAAATTCATTCACATTTTATTTGACACTTAAGGTTGAATTAACAAAGAATGATTGATGTGATTAATTCTATCTGATAAAACATGACAAACTTTAATTTGATACCTCATTCACTTCTCTAACCAAGGTTTATAAAGGTTATTTTGCACCATCGGATTTGAATGAAATTTCATGTGAAGATACTGAAGATATTAGTGAGTATTCACTCACTAATATCTTCAGTACATACTACATACTGTAAAGCCTGCACAGACGCTATTAAACCTACGAGGAGTTTGATCAACAAGCTTTTCATTGCAAGAAATAATGGCACATGAGCTCACACACCAGCACAACAGTGGCTCCCTCAACTGTCTCCCCATTCCTGGTTCATTCACAGCAACCCGAAACAGTCAGACAACCAGAATACAAACTTGCACGTCAGCATAACTTTACGGTCGCTACTATACCTTTTATCTTGTCGTGAAGCTCCCATCCATGAGTTTGAAAGACTTCAAGTTGTATAAATCCGTTACCAAATTGAAGAGGGAGAAGTAATCTAGCTAACAAACATGATTACCAATGAAAATACACCCCATATCCTACAAAAAAAAATGTCATTTTTAGGAACGTGCACATGAACTCCCCTGCTAGAGCGTGCATGCGGAGCGTCACACGACGTCATCCGTGCGCCCCAGTCAACAAACAAGTTTAATCAATTTACGCCAAATCAAACTGTTACAAGGGTAACGTTAATGTCTTTATTATTTAAAAAGCTAAAAAAACACATCCATGTAAAACCTGCCATGCTTAAATCCAATACTTTATTTCCTAGTATCAATTCAATCTACCAAGCGATGTTTGATCGATATATATTTCTTCTGGCAGTTTGGTGAGCACAGATGAATATAGTTGGATCATAGGAATATAAATTGATACATTGTGAATGAATCGTTACACCCCTATTCGTCTCTTTTAATGAGTTGGGTTCTCTTGCCACCCCTACCATTAATAATACTACTAATAGTTTTACTACTACTACTAGTAATAATAATAATAATAAACATAATAATTTGAATAATAATTACAACTGTCATATTATGAATTATATTAAAATAAGCAATCAAAATAATCAAAATTCTTACACAGCCACATATATTACTATTAAAAATTAATTAAAATCAAATATTATGGGAATAAAGTAATGATTAAATATGTGGGAAAAACATTTACAAGAAATAAAATAAAAAAATATATATACAAACAACCCACAACCCTGATGAGGATAAGCGGTACAGAAAATGAATGAATGAATGAATGAATGATTAAACAAACAAAAAAGAAATGGTAAAAATGGAAAACAAAATGCTGTAATTTTGCAAGAGTAAAGTCAGAATATTAGGACACAAAAGTTGTATTCTAACAGAATGAACATATAATATTAGGAGCAAAAATAATGTAAGTTTAGTAGCAAGTGGTTGAAATATTGAAGAAAAATTACGTTATTTTTTTTTAAGTTTAAGTTTACAAAACAAAAGTTGTAATTTTTGAAAATTATGTTTGGGAAAATTTTGCATGTCATGTGAATAAAGTTAACGTTACAATATGTCAAAAAGCAAATTTACAGAGATTATTAAAGAAGAATTTAAAAATATTTGGAAAAGTAAAAAAAAGCAATAGCAAAAATGGGAAAAACAAGCAAATACCAAAGTTCACGCTAATGATAATAATATGATTTCACATTACAAAGTTGAGATGCATTTTTCTTCTTGACTTTTTTTTTTACAAAATATAAATTTTTCCAAAATATCAAAGTGGTCCTTGCATCCTTTTATTTTTCAGTATGTGGCCCTTGGTGGAAAAAGTTCGGACATCCCTGTTTTACAACATATATAAACCAATTAATCCAAGCCTAAAGTCAACATTGGTGGATAATCTCTGCAGGTGACTTTTCACTGCCAACATGATCTCTTTCCCTGCACTCTGGACTCCAAAATAATTATATAACCCCTACAGTCCCTGAAATTCAACATGTTGCTGCTAAATGTTGCAGCAAAATGAATGATCTTGATAAGATACAGAGTAAAGGAAAAATTTGAATTTTACGGCATTTAAGAGCATTTCATCTAATTGCACCAAATGAATGTCTTGGATAAAAATATAAAAATTTAATTTGAGATTCCATACAAAAAAGGCAAAAAAAACCCATAACAAAAACAATAATACAAACAGTGAATATTACAAAACAATACAATACAATAATACAAACAGTATTTATATCTGTATCTTATCATTATCTTATCACATCTTCTCTTGTGGGGGATCATTGTCTTTCTGCCTATCACTTTATTTGCAGTAAGAAAAAGTCCATTCTAATCCATTCCATTTTCTTCCGCCTATCCGGCCGGGTCCGGGGGCAGCAGTTTCAGTAGGGAAGTTCAGACTTCTCGGTTTCCGGCGACCTCTTACAGCTCCACCGGGAAGACACCAAGGCGTTCCCAGGCCAGCTGTGAGACATAGTCACTCCAGCGTGTCCTAGGTCTTCCGCGGGGCCTTCTCCCGGCTGGGCATGCCCGAAACATCTCACCAGGGAGGCGCCCGGGAGGCATCCGGACTAGATGCCCGAGCCACCTCAACTGGCTCCTCTCGATGCGATCTCGTTCTTTCGGTCATGACCCATAGGTGAGGGTGGGAACGTAGATCGATCGGTAAACAGAGAGCTTTGCCTTCCGGCTCAGCTCTCTCTTCACCACGACGGTCCGGTACAGCGACCGCATTACTGCGGACGCTGCACCGATCCGTCTGTCGATCTCACGCTCCAACCTTCCCTCACTCGTGAACAAGAACCCGAGATACTTGAACTCCTCCACCTGAGGCAAGACCTCACTCCCAACCCGGAGGGTACAGTCCACCCGTTTCCGACTGAGAACCATGGCCTCGGATTTGGAGGTGCTGAGTCTCATCCCAGAAGCTTCACACTCAGCTGCAAACCGCTCCAGTAAACGCTGAAGGTCACAGCCTGATGAGGCCATAAGGACCACATCGTCTGCAAATAGCAGAGACGAGATCCTAAGGTCACCAAGCTGGACTCCCTCAACACCTTGACTGCGCCTAGAAATTCTGTCCATGAAGATTATGAACAGAATCGGTGACAAAGGGCAGCCTTGGCGGAGGCCAACGTTCACCGGAAACAAGCTCGACTTACTGCTGGCAATGCGAACCAGGCTCCTGCTTCGATTGTACAAGGACCGAATGGCACGTAGAAGCGGACCATCAATCCCGTACTCCCGGAGCACCCCCCACAGGACACCACGAGGGACACGGTCGAATGCCTTTTCCAGGTCTACAAAGCACATGTAGACTGGTTGGGCAAACTCCCACATACCCTCGAGTACCCTTGCAAGGGTGTAGAGCTGGTCCAGTGTTCCGCGACCGGGACGAAAACCACATTGCAGCTCCTCTAACCGAGGTTCGACTAACGGTCGTACCCTTCTCTCCAGCACCCTGGAGTAGACTTTCCCAGGAAGGCTGAGGAGTGTGATCCCCCTATAGTTGGAACACACCCTCCGGTCACCCTTTTTAAAAATGGGGACCACCACCCCGGTCTGCCAGTCCAGAGGTACTGTTCCTGACTTCCATGCAATGTTGTAGAGGCGTGTCAACCAACACAGTCCTCCAACATCCAGAGCCTTGAGAAATTCTGAGCGGAACTCGTCTACCCCCGGAGCCTTGCCACTGGGGAGTGATTTGACTACCCCAATTACCTCAGCCACGGTGATAGAACTGTCCACGTACGTATCCTCAGACTCTGCTTCCTCTATGGAAGGCATGTCAGTGGGATTGAGAAGGGCCTCGAAGTATTCCTTCCACCGACCAACTATATCCACAGTCGTGGTCAGCAAGCCCCCGTCCGCACTGTAAACAGTGTGAACTGGGGGCTGCTTCCCCTTTCTGAGGTGTCGGACGGTTTGCCAGAACCTCTTCGAGGCCGACCGAAAGTCGTGCTCCATAGCCTCACCGAACTCCTCCCACACCCGAGTTTTTGCCTCGACCACCGCCGAAGCCGCGTGCCGCTTGGCCTGCCGGTACCTGTCAGCTGCTTCGGGAGTCCCGCAAGCCATCCATGCTCGATAGGACTCCTTTTTCAGCTTGACGGCAGCCCTAACCCCCGGTGTCCACCATCGGGTTCGGGGCTTGCCACCACGACTGGCACCGACCACCTTGCGGCCGCAACCACAACTGGCTGCCTCAGCAATAGAGGCACGGAATACGGCCCATTCGGACTCAATATCCCGGTCCTCCCTCGAGATGCAGGCGAAGCTCTGCCGGAGATGAGAGTTGAAGACTCGACGAACGGGAGATTCTGCCAGACGTTCCCAGCACACCCTCACTACGCGTTTGGGTCTGCCAGGTCTGTCCGGCATCCTTCCCCGCCATCTAATCCAACTCATCACCAGGTGGTGGTCAGTTGACAGCTCAGCCCCTCTCTTCACCCGCGTGTCCAGAACATACGGACGCAGGTCTGATGATACGACCACAAAGTCGATCATAGACCTGCGACCTAGGGTGTCCTGGTGCCAAGTGCACTTATGGACATCCTTATGTTCGAACATGGTGTTTGTTATGGACAAACTGTAATTCGCACAGAAGTCCAGCAACAACACACCGCACGGGTTCAGGTCAGGGAGGCCGTTCCTCCCAACCACGCCCCTCCAAGTCACACTGTCATTGCCCACATGGGCGTTGAAGTCTCCCAGTAGAACTATGGAGTCACCAGCTGGGGTGCTCTCCAGAACCCCTCTGATAGACTCCAAGAAGGCTGGGTACTCTGAACTGCCGTTTGGCGCATACGCACAAACCACAGTCAGGACCCTTTCCCCAGCCCTAAGGCGTAGGGAAATAACCCTCTCGTTTACTGGGGATGACTCCAATACAGAGGTACCAAGCCGGGTGGGTAAACAATAAGCCAACACCAGCTCGCCCCCTCTCCCCTGCAGCAACTCAAGAGAAAAACAAGGTTCAGCCCTTCTCAAGGAATTTGGTTCTAGAGCCCAAACTGTGGGTTGAAGTGAGTCCGACTTTATCTAGTCAGAATGTCTCCGCCTCTTCCACAAGCTCGGGCTCCTTCCCCACCAGAGAAGTGATATTCCATGTCCCAAGAACCAGATTTGGCCGCCGAGGACCAGATCGCCCGGACACCCGCCCTCGACCACTGTGTGAAGGCCTGGCCACCAGGCACTCGCCTGCGAGCCCCTCCCCCGGTATCCCACATCCGGGCGAGGTGCGGTCACTCCTCTTGATCTTCTTCATAAGGGTCTTCTGAATCGTTCTTAGTCTGGCCCATCACCTAGAACCTGTTTGCCTTGGGAGACCCTACCAGGGGCATAAAGCCTCCGACAACGTAGCTCCTAGGATCACTCGGGCACTCAAACCCCTCCACCACGATAAGGTGGTGAGTAAGAAAAGGTAAGATTCCTAATTTATAAATAGAATATTTTTATAGTTACAACAAAGAAAAGTCTATAATTTCAATGGTAGGTTTATTTGAACACTGAGAGACAACAATGACAAAAAAAATCCAGAAAAATGCATTTAAAAAAGAGTTATAAATTAATTTGCATTTCCATGAAGGAAATAAATATTTGATCCCTTTAAAAAACGTGCTTCAGTACTTGGTGGGAAAAACCTTTGTTGGCAATCACAGAGATCAGCCGTTTCTTGTAGTTGGCCACAAGGTTTGCACACATCTCAGGGGGGATTTTGGCCCACTCTTCTTTGCAGATCCTCTCCAAGTCATTAATGTTTCATTGCTGATGTTTGACAACTCGAACATTCAGCTCCCTCCACAGATTTTCTATGGGATTAAGGTCTGGAGACTGACTAGGCCACTCCATGACCTTAATATGCTTCTTCTTGAGCCAATATTTTGTTGCCTTGGCCGTGTGTTTTGGATCATTGTCATGCTGGAATACCCAACCACGACCCATTTTCAATGCCCTGACCGAGGAAAGGAGGTTCTTACCCAACACTTGACGGTATATGGCCCCATTCATCCTCCCTTTGATGCGGTATAATTGTCCTGTCCCCTTGGCAGAAAAACACCCCTAAAGCATAATGTTTCCACCTCTATATTTGATGGTGGGGACGGTGTTTTTGGAGTCGTAGGCAGTATTCCTCCTCCTCCAAACACGGCGAGTTGAGTTGATGCCAAAGAGCTCAATTTTGGTCTCATCTGACCACAACACTTTCACCCAGTCTTCCTCTGAATCAGTCAGATGTTCAGTGGCAAACTTCAAACAGGCCTGTAGATGGACTTTCGTGAGCAGGAGGACCTTGCGGATTTCAGTCCTTCACGGCATAGTGTTACCAACTGTTTTTGCGGCGACTATGGTCCCAGCTGCCTTGAGATCATTGACAAGTTCCTCCCGAGTGGTTCTGGGGTGATTCCTCACCGTTATCATTGAAACTCCACGAGGTGAGATCTTGGATGGAGCTTTTTCCATTTGCGAATAATTGCACCAACTGTTGTCACCTTCTTACCCAACTTCTTGGCGATGGTCTTGTAGCCCATTCCAGCCTTGTGTAGGCCCACAATCTTGTCCCTGACATTATTGGAAAGCTCTTTGGTCTTGGCCATGGTGCAGAGTTTGGCATCTGCATTGATTGATTGCTTCTGTGGACAGGTCTCTTTTATACAGGTAACGAGCTAAGTGGACTGCCAATGTCAGCTCGTTACCTGTATATGATCCACCTGGGAGCTAGAGATCTTGCTGACGGATAGGGGATCAACCACTTATTTCCTTAATGGAAATGCTAATTAATTTATAACTCTTTTTGAAACGCATTTTTCTGGACCTACCATTGAAATTATAGACTGATCATTTTTATGTTAGTGGGCAAACTCAGCTGGGGTTTAAATAGTTTTTCCCCTCACTGTAGTTTTTAACTTTATTAGAACCCTTTAGACATAATTTTGATATCCCTACAGCCATCTTTACTCTCTTCTTACCCAATATAGTAGACATTATAAGAGTAAAAAACCGAGTTAAGACATAAACAAGACTTGTGTGTGTTGCAATAACTGTGTTCACGAGGTGGACAGGAAGTGATGTCGGAAGTTCAGAGCTGAGTTTTAGCTTAACGTAGGTTACGGCCACGGCCATTGTACCTGTCGTGAGATCATTAAAACCTGCTATAAAAGTCTGTTGACCCTATTGAGGTTAATGAGCATAGAATAAGTTTTTTTATTTCGTGCAACTGGCCCCAGGGCTTTGTGATAACAACTTCAAAACATTAACTTTATTGTCCTTGAGCGACTTTGTGATTATTTTGGTGGAATACTTAGGGCCATTGTCCATTTTTAAGACCCCTTTGCCGCCAAACTTCAATTGGCTGTCTCATGGCTGGAGGTGTTGCGGCAATATTTCCACAGATGGTTCGTCATGATGTAATCTGTGTAATGATGTGCACCGTTCCTCCTCCCACAAGCATGATGCTGCCACCCCCATACTTCACAGTTGAGTTGGTGTTCTCCGGTTTACAAGTTTCCCACTTTTTCCGCCAAATGTAGAAATGGTCGAAAAGGCAAAAACCGTTCCATCAGACCATAGTACATGTGTGCAATAATTAGGGTATGTTTTTACACTGTATTATGGCTTTTTATGTTGCTTTTGGATTATCATCAGTTCCAGACAGTTGATGCCCTTGGTGAAGCCATCTTCACCACTTGGAACAATGTTTCCACTAGCTTCCTAAAACACTTGCATCAAGCATGCCCAGTGATTAACATGAACGGTGGAGCTATTCATTACAAAGCCCTACTGAGAAAACGTTTTGTTCTGGTTTGGAGAGTTTTTTGTCATTTTTTGAGCAATGGTTTTAAACTTTTGATCAACTGATAAACCGCCTCTTTCAGTTTAATTGTTGTTTTCAATCAATTACTTTTTCAAAGTGCTCTTTGTCCCCCATCTTTCTTTTGCATATCGTCTCTCTACTTAAAACCTCACTAAGATCCAAATGTGCAAAAGGTAACTTTTAGCAATTTTTCAACGGGTCTTAAGATTTTGATTGGGAGTGTATGTGTGTGTATATAATAATACAGCAGTCAACTGTAAAAAAAACAAAAACCAATTGATGGCAATCTACCGCCATCTGCAGGCGGCCAAGTCAGACTAAAAAGCACCCATTTGAATTATTAGCTTTATTAAAAAGCAATATAAACTTTTAAATGTTGTTAGCATCTATTATATATATTACACAATATTGTTCTTTGTTCACATATGGCTTTGAGGTAGCTGCAGCTTGTCGCCTCCAAATAATACAAAATTCACACCTCCATAAAATACAGTTTATGCTTCTTATGTAAATGGCTTTGTTAAAAATATGTAATTGCTGCTTAAGTGGCATGTCTTCTGAACAGTCCAAGTCAGTTTTGCTTCCACAATCCCTACAGTTCTGGAGCTTTACAAGGCCGAAGTATTACCACATCGACAGGTCCAGATGGAAGCCGCCGGATCAAAGTCCAGGCCTCAAGGCGCCTCATTCCCACAATGCTCACACCTTCGATCTCCATCACCTCATCACCGGGACATATCTTGTCCACTGGACCCCCTGTGAAGTGAAAAAGGGAAGCTTTGAAGTGCAACGATAAAGAAAAAAAATACACTTAAAAAAAATACATTTGTAAATAACTACATATATTTTATGTAAATGCATATCAATTTTGTTATCATGGCGCATTATTTCATTTTAAGAATAATAAAGTTACAAATCCCAGTTTTTGCATGTATATGTCAGTGTTTTTCAACCTCTGTGCCTTGTGTGTAGTGTCTGGTGTGCTGTGGGAAATCATCCACTTTCACCTAATTGGTGTATACATATTTTTTGAAAACGAGTCCGCCAATAGGCCGCACGGTGGCTGGGTAGCAATGGGTAGCATGTTGGCCTCACAGTCCGGAGGTTTTGGGTTCGAATCTCCGTTGGGCATCTCTGTGTGGCGTTTGCATGTTCTCCCCGTGCGTGCGTGGGTTTTCTCTGTTTACTCCGGTTTTATTCCCACATTCCAAAAACTTGCATGTTAGGTTTATTGGCGAGTCTAAATTGTCCATAGATAAGAACGTGAGTGTGAATGTTTGTATGTCTTTGTCAATATGTGCCCTGCGATTGACTGGCGACCAGTCCAGGGTGTACCCCACATCTTGCCCAAAGACAGCTGGGATAGGCTCCAGCATACCTGCAACCTTAATGAGGATAAGCGGTATAGAAAATTAATGAACGAGCCCGCCAATAATGTGCCATTGTTGAGTGTCTGTGCTGTCCAATAATCGGCAGAGTAAACATGTAATGAGCTAAATACCAGTAGGTGGCAGCACTTTGTATTGACTTTATACTGTTTCTATAGATTTTCTGCTGGTGGTGTGCTTGGGATTTTTGGAATGAAAAAATTATGCCCATCCATCCATTCTCTTCCGCTTATCCGTTGGGTCGCGGGGGCAGCAACCTAAGCAGGGAAGCCCAGACGTACCTCTCCTCGGCGGATGCCGAAGCGTTCCCAGGCCAGCTGAGAGACATGTCTCCAGCGTGTCCTGGGTCTTCCCCGAGGCCTCCTACCGGTTGGACGTTCCCTGAACACCTCCCCAGGGAGGCGTCCGAGAGGCATTCGGACAAGATGCCCGAGCCATCTCAACTGGCTTTTCTCGATGTGAAGGAGCAGCGACTCTACTCTGAGCTCCTCCCGGATGGCCGAGCTCCTCATCCTATCTCTCAGGGTGGGCCTTCAGAGTCCCATGTGCCATAACGGCCGGCTAGGACTCTTTCTTCAGCTTGACGGCATCCCTCACCGCTGGTGTCCACCAACTGTTTCTGGGATTACAGCCACGACAGGCACCGACCACCTTAAGGCCACACCTCCGATTAGCCGCATCGACAATGGAGGCACGAAACATCGCCCACTCGGACTCAATGTCCGCTGCCTCCTTCGGAACTTGGTCAAAGCGCTCCCGCAGGTGGGAAATGATACCCTTTCTGATAGGAGACTCTGCCAGACGTTCCCAGCAGACCCTCACAATGTGTTTGGGTCTACCAGGTCTGACCGACATCCTCCCCCACCATCGGAACCAACTCACCACCAGGTGGTGATCAGTTGACAGCTCCGCCCCTCTCTTCAACCGAGTGTCCAAAACATGTGCCCGCAAGTCCGACGACACAACCACAAAGTCAATCATCGAACTGGGACCCAGGGTGTCCTGTAGCCAAGTGTACATGTGGACACCCTTATGCCTGAACATGGTGTTCGTTATAGACAATCCGTGACGAGCACAATAACAAAGTCCAATAACAAAACACCTCTCGGGTTAAGATCAGGGGGGCCATTCCTCCCAATCACACCTCTCCAGGTCTCACTGTCGCAGCCAAAATGAGCGTTGAAGTCACCCAGTAGAACAAGGGAATCCCCCGAGGGAGCACTCTCTAGTACTTCCTCTAAGAACTCCAAAAAGGGTGGGTTTCTGAACTGTTGTTTTGGTGCATAAACACAAACAACAGTCAGGACCCGTCCCCCCACCCGAAGGCGTAGGTAAAGTACCCTCTCGCTTACCGGGTTAAACTCCAACGTGCAGGCTCGGAGCCGGGGGGCAACAAGTATCGCCACCCCTGCCCGTGTCCTCTCATTGCCGGCAACACCAGAGTGTAGTGGAGACCAGCCCCTCTCGAGAGGAATGGTTCCAGAGCCCTTGCTGTGCGTTGAGGTGAGTCCGACTATATCTAGCTGGAATTTCTCCACCTCATGCACCAGCTCAGGTTCCTTCCCCACTAGAGAGGTGACATTCCACGTACCGACAACTAACTTCTGTAGCCGAGGATCGAACCGCCAAGGCCTCTGCCTCCGGCCGCCACCCAGCTCACTTAGCACCCTCACCCTCACCCTCACTTAGAGTGGTGACCTCATGGGATGGGGGACCCACGTTACCTTTTTGGGCTGTGCCCGAACGGGCCCCATGAGTGCAGGCCTGACCACCAGACGCTCGCCATTGTGCCCCACCTCCAGGGCTGGCTCCAGAGGGGGAGCCCGGTGACCCGCGTCCGGCCGAGGGAAAACGAAGTCCAATGTTTTTAATCATCATGAGGGTCTTTTGAGCCACTCTCTGTCTGGTCCCTCCCCTCGGACCTGTTTGTCATGGGTGACCCTACCAGGGGCATGACAGCCCCCGACAACTTAGCTCCTAGGATCATTGGGACACGCAAACTCCTCCACCACGATAAGGTGGTGGCTCAGGGGAAGAGAAAAAAGTATGCCTTGGCTCAAAAAAAGGTTGAAAAACACTGGTATATGTTGTTTGTTGCGAGCAGCGACCCATCCCGTTTTGTCAACAGCCCGTGAACACACCATTGCCTGTGTACAAACTTTCTCGACTGGCTAACACAGTGGTTCCCAAACATTTTTTAAAATATTTTTTTTTTCCCACATATAAGAAATGACAATAAAAACATGTACAAGTCTTGGGTACCAGTCTAAAAAAATGGGGGCATTTTGTTTTGTTTGTTTGCTGTGGTACAAACTAGGTTATTTCTGCCTGCTTTAATTTAGAACATTACTTTACACTGAACAGGAAGTCACTGCGTGCATGTTTTAATGTATCTGGACAATTATGTTGCTGTTGTCATTTCACGCTGGTTAGTGATAATGATGAAGTTAACAATACTAAAACACCTAAATGGACATAAATTGGACGTAATCAACATAAATGAACACATTTTATGTCAACAAAAGTGGTCAACCTTGTATGCCAATGTCAACTTATGCAGGTTGTCGACACAATTAGGACTGACTTAAACAGGCTCGACTATACAAACAAGCACATTAAATTTTATGGTCTGGGTACCTTGGAAGATTTTCTTTATGGTGAGTGGTTTATCTCCCAGACCGACACCTCCTTCCAAACTGAAGCCCAGATCCCTGCTTTTCTTCTCCAGACGCACTTTCATACGCTGACCTGTTGTAAACAAATATAATGAACAAATATTCTCAATTAAATTTCCAGCACGTTAAACGAGTATCACCTGTCTCAGAGGTCTGTGTCCGCAATACTTCCTTAGTCGGATCTTCTGCCTCCTTTGAGATGCTACCTACAACACCCCTCCTCAGGACGACCACGCCCATCTCGCGAGTCTTGGCTCGTCTCAGGACCCTCAGAGCCTCCCAGTGGGTGTGGCGTTCAAGCGCTGTGCCGTTGATAGACAGTACCTGGTCCCCTTCCCTGATGGAGCCTTCTTGTGCTGCCACACCACTGGGGAACACCTTGTGCACCTGAGGAGAACACACTCGAGTGATGAACAAATGACAAATAATAGATTTAAATGTGAATATCAGCTTTTTTCCTCACAGTGACTGGTTTGTTCTGGTCGACGCCTCCTGCTATACTGAAGCCCAGCCCGACAGCCATCTCCTTGTGGAGAACCACCACATGAACATTGTCCTGCAATAACACAACAGAAACTAAAGGTGCAATTTTGATGGCGAGCAAGCTTTTCATTAGTTTTACTGCGAATGGAAGGGTTTCCAACCACCGGGGTGCAGACTGGTTAGTACCAATATAGGCGTTTACTGCTTATTTTGACGTCCATTGAACTGACTAACGCTGACATAAGCGATTGCAAGATCATCAAAATCTAGACAAGCCACTGCTTGCACATTTACTTGTGACTTTGGCCAGATACATAAAAATAATGGGTGATCATTGGATAATTGAAACTAGTAGGCCAGTTTGTTGATATGGTTTTCCTCCGTTTGTGCATATTTTCATATATTTTATGTAAAAGCCATTGTGGTCATTTTGTTGTATGTCTTGATTACAATGCCGGTAAAGCTTTCATACATGGGCAAATCTGTTGCTGTGGTCAAATTAATTAATTAATACCACCGTGTTTTTATGTTGAGGGTTACTTTGCACTTAACAGGAAGTCGAACCATCTTTATCATGGTTGTAATGTGGGATCTGTGTTAAACAGATGCTTATCAGTTCAGGTTGTACCCTGAATAAACGGGTTCAATACTAATAGTGAGCCTGTGTACCTGCAGGTCGCTGTCCCGCAGGCCCCTGACATCCTCCAGCAGCTTGTCGAGCTCCTCAGTGGGCAGCACAGACACATATGACAGCGCCGACATGTCAGAGCTCAGTGATGCCGATCTATTGCCCAGCGCTGCTGACCACTCATCGTCGGCCTCTGATTCATAGTCAGTTCCAGTGAAGTAACACAATTCCGCAAGACTGCAGGTAGAGGAAAACCACAGGTCAAAATGAACCAAGTAGTAAAAGATAATGATCAATTGTTTTTATAATACCTGACTGAGAAGCTTCTGCGCTCTGACAGGCTCATGTTGCTGGTAATGGTCACAGAGGACTCCCCAGAGTCTGAATCGTAGTTTGAATCGGCATCTTTTTGTGTGCTTGTATCATCGTCACTGCCATCGTTATCGTCCCTCCAGGCCTTCCAGCCTGCCACCCAGGCATTCAGGTCCACCATTTGTTTCTTCCCTTTAGCGCCACCGTCAAAGACGTCTGGAAACATGAGATCTGCAAGGTTGCCGTGAGAGGAGGAGGCAAGGGGACGCTTGGGGTTTGAAGGTTGCTGTTGGCTTTCTTTTTCAGTCTGTACAAATGGAGAGGTCTTGGTTGGGACTGAGACCAGAGAACATAAAGGCGAGTGGTTTGGGGTGTTTGTCGGAGTCTTGTCGTCATCAGTAATTGATAAAATAATCACACCAGGTTTTGCTTTTTTACCTGAGAGTTCGGCATATGTGTGAGGATCCGGGTTACTTGATAGCTCACTATTGGTGGTTCCCCAGTCTTTGTTGCTTGAGACTTTACCATGGTCGGGTTCGTATACGAAGAAGTTTGTATCTTCTTTTAGGGGTGATTTATGTGTATGCTTCAAAGTGGAAAGATCCCTAAAATATTTAACTGTATCCACTGACACAGACCTTTGTGACTGATTTTTCAGTTGAACTTCACCTACTTTGTCCTCTGCTTTTCTATCTTTTCCCCCTAACTCTAGCAGCCCCATATACTTGTCACCCTGGTTACCAGCTGTTGACTCACTCTTCATGCTGTCATGGGCACTGTATAGTTGTGTTGGCACGGAAAAGGCCCGTCTGGGCATGGCAGTCTGAACCGTTTTAAAACCCTGAGATCTCAGTGTCAGAGCCTCAAACTGACTAATCTTGTTTCTCACACTCATTGAAGGGGACTGTGTCTCCAGGTATACCTTATAACCTGCAGTATTGGCTCTGGAGTTCTGTAAATGTGACTCAAACACATCTTCATGATACTCCCTTAATTCAACCTCTGTCACTTTTCCCTTCTCTGGCGTAAATGTTGTCTGTGTCACACCTATCCTGGTAGTTTCATTATTTTCCTTTTCCCAATTTACCCTTCCAAGGTCCATGCTTCCACTTCCCTCTCTGCTTGCTGATGTCTGCTCTAATAACAACGTGTTTGACTGAGCAGTCCGAGCCATTCTAATCTGACAAGCTAGAGTGTTCCTGCTCCTTGCTCTGTCCAGAGACATTGTCTTAATGGACTCTTTACCCCCGTTAACTGCACCTATGTCCGAATATCTCCTGTAGATCCGTTCTTGCCATTGTCCCTCTGGTAATCTTGCCCTGGTTCTTGGGACGGTTGAACTGTTAAAACCTGCAGAACTGCTGTCTTGAAGTGTCCTGGTGAATGATCCATTTATGTCTACTGGACTGTAGTAGCTTCTCTCACCAGCAGAACCACGCCTGGGAAAGGTTCCTCCTACTGCCTCATCACAAAAACTTGGCAAAATGTTCAAGACAACCTTTCCATCACATCGGCCTCTTTCTGAGGAAGCAAAAGCCCTAACTTTGTTAAAATCCTGACTTTTGGATGAGCCATAAAGCTTCTCTATCCGTTCCAATATACTCTGGCTTCTTTTAGTCCCAAAAGAACCTGTCTCCTTTGGGTCCCAGGTAGCTTCAGAGGCAGATTTTAGCCTTAAAGGTAAAGAGCTACTACCCCCATCAATTGCTTCCAAAGTTTGCTCCGTAGGACTTTTGGGGCTACTGGTACCTGTAGAAACCAATGCAGAAGTCCTGAATGACAACAGAGATCTGCCTCTCGGGCACGAAGCATCCCACCCTCCTTGTTTGTTTTCTTCAGTTGACCATTCAGATATATCGGATCGTCGCGTGCCTCGGTCAGGACTTCTTGCTCCTGACCGCCAGTCAACACTCCTGCTCCTGATTGGCAGGTTGTTCCTCCTCCACTCTGTTCCAGTGTGACTTTCAGATGCAGGGTTATAGTTAAGACTTCTATTGATGCCAAAGTCTGTGGTTTTCTTTTCTATTTTGTCTTTGTGAGTCAGACTGGAAGACACTGAGCTTGGTGATAGCTCCTTTTCTTCATTCAAACCACTAATAGCCCTGCCTTGAAATTCAGAGATCAATCCTGTCTGAGGATCTTGGCCATCAATCAATCTGCCTCTCTTGCTTGATCCAACTGCTCCAGTTTGTTTCCCTCGTTTTTCAACTTCCTCTGCTCGGTCTCGCCTAATACCTGGCCTGCGAGTGAGACTGCTAGACGGAGAGTTGGCAGAGAAGCACGCCAAAGCCCTCTGATTGGTGTACTCAGTCGCTGGAGAGGATAGCAGGGACACGTCCATTGTCAAGAGCATAAACAAAGTTAATAAGCACCTGTCAAGAGCCAAATCCCTAAAACAGGAATCGATGACTGCACTTGATTTAAAATATGTGATTCCAAGGACGGCAGCAATTGCCTACGTTAGATTCACGCAAACCAGTGTGCATTAATGGTCGGCTTTCCGGCAGCAGTCATATTTATGTTTTTCTATCCATTGAGGTCTTTTAGTTCTTCAGCAGGGCTTCAATGATGAGCTTCCAATGCCTGCCAAGCATAAACAAGTATAAATCTCCATCCTTAAAAAGGAATGAGCTGGAATGTAGTGTTATGTGGACAGTGGCTGCTGTGGTTTCTCACAATGGTTTAAGTGAACGACAGTGGTTTGAGGAGAGGGAACACAAATTCGCATACATTTCAACAAACCATTTTTATTACAGTACATTTACTAAAGTGAATGACAAATTAAAATAGTTTAAATTATTTCACATTTAAATGTTAAAATAGCTGGCAACGCAAGTGAGTACAAAAACAATTGTGTCTTGCCTACAGTCAAACAGAGTGCGGATCGCTTCATGGTTTGGGGCGGAATGAGTGCTGCCGGCACAGGGGAGTTTTGGTTCAATGAGACACATGAATTACAACACATTCCGCAAGGAGGTGACTCTCAAATGGTGGGTTGTGACCTAAAGGTGAGTCATTTTGAGTGGATCGCGAGTCTTTGACCGAGCAAAAAAAAAAAATGTCCATTTGTCAGTGAATGCACCTCACCTTGTTTGTCTAATTCACTTGCTATTCCGCCATGAGGTGCGCGCCTAGGCAGCCGGTAACTGTTGAAAACAGTCATTTTAAGTATATTCCGCAGTTTGGGTAACTGCATGTCATTGAGGTGTGTTGGTGAGTCCCACAACCAAATCAGTTGCAACCAGCATGATCCCCGGCTTTGGGAAACTGGGCTGCCTGGCAGTTTTCCAACATGGTATGAACAGAACAAGTATGTCTCCTCCACACCTGATCCCTATTGAGCACATGTGGGGCATCCTCAATCAGGAGGAAGGTGGTGGTGACCAGTGCTGTCACCATGAAGGAGTGGAAGAGAATTCTGGTGAATTCCATGTCCAAGAGTAATCCTCCAGCAGTGCTAGATAACAATGATGCTCGCACTAAATATTCTCTCCACTGAGTTTTTCGACATGCTCATTATGTACTCACTTGTGTTCCATACATTCATTTAGACAGTATTGGCTGTGCTGACTCATTTTCAGTGCACAGAAAATCTATAACGTTATACAAACGGCACATTGACTATTGTAATTTATATCCAAGTTTGCGTTCTGTAGTGTTGTTCCTTGAGAATATATGATAAAATGCTTGCTGAGATGTGTCATTTCAGTGAGATATTGTAGGACATGACCAGCCACATGAGTCAGTTTAATCTTTGAAAGACGATAGCTCAATGAGTCCATTCATGCAACAACGCGACAACATAGTTGCTCATATTGTAACAGCTGTTTACACTAACAACACACTCAACTAAACCTGAACATATAAACTGGAAAAACTCACTCAGCTGCAATCCAGCGAAGGACAACAATGTCGAAATGTGACACAATCAGTCTCGGTGCTGCAGTGCACGTAACAGTCTTCCACAGCCACGGGTAGTCAACAACTCACTAAAAGGTTGACGCCATGGATTTGGGAAGAAAAACAGATAAGGTGGACATTGATGTGCATATCTGTTTACAGACAATGAAATCAGTGTCACCATCTTTCATTTTGCACAACCATGATGATAAGATGTAGAATAATCATTCTTGTATAAACACATATAATGTATAAGTAAAAGAAAGATATTAGAAGTATTGGGGACAATGCCTCCCTGGTGGAGCCTTACAATGCAGTGTCAGCTTACAGAAACACCTGTTTTGCTTGAGCTCAGGCCTCCCATGTGGGTAACCCAGGCAACGTGGCTCGAGCGAACTCAAACTCACACCGATTACACATCGACATAAGACAAATATTACATTTGCACACATATATTCGGCAAATTTATGTCATTCATAAATGTAAGCATCTTACCTTTGTTTACTATAGTGTTGCTGACAAGGCTTCATTGTATAGGCAGCGTTCTGTTTCTGTAATGACATGAGCTCCTTATCCATCTCTCTCTCTTGTTTCTGTTAGCATTGCATGATGGGATGTGTACAGTGGCATAAACTGGCCACACTGGTCTGTCTTCTTGTCCTCTCTCTCTCCCTTTGTATGTTTCTCTCCTCCCCTTCCTGTTGATGTTTTCTCCCTCTTTTCCTCACCTCACAATGTAACATTCATTTTCTGAGATCAATGTCTGGCACTTTAAAACAGCCCAGTGACTACACACGCGCACCCATTCTAATAAACTATCCCAGCAAATGTCGTAGGACATCATGACAAATGTGCATGAGCTTGACTTGATTGTGCCAAACTCACCGTGAATAAAAATGTATACGATTAGCACACCTCAGGCTAACCTGAGTCTAATCATGGGACTCCTCAGCAGATATCTAAATACATAATGACAGAGCTCCTTTAATTGGGAACAGACAACACAAAAGAGCTCAAGCAGACACAGAACTACCAGCAGGGATAAATGTGTGCACCTCTCGGTTTACATGTACAACAAAACACAAGACAAGCTGCAGACCATTTTGTCTTCCTGCAGACATGTTAAAACACCATCGATGATAGTTACAAAACATACATAGTAGGAATTTCTCTTATCAACCACAGAAAAAAAAATTACTCAATTAACTGCACTTTTTAAATTAAAACACATTTTAAGAGGGCCGCTTTTGTTGCTACTCAGCTATTGAGATTGAATTAATATTGCCTCTGCTGGCTGAACCCAAGTACTGCACTTCATTTGACCACAATAGCTTTAAGACAAGATTACTATGCAATTTGCTATCCATTTAATGTTTAACATTTATTTAATGTTTAACCTTTTTTTATTAAAAGACAAGCAAAGCAAAATAACACTTATTATTTCAGTAGCAAGCCCTGTCAAATAAAAACATTTTAACTCAAAGGGGTTGGTTTTTGCGTTTTTTGTAATTAAAGTTTATTTTACAAACAGATAACTTTACATTTTTACAATTAATATTTAATTAAGTGCAAAATCTCAACGGTTGATGAAGAAACATTACAAGTGAAGCATAAAGATGTCACATGTAAAATTGTGGGGTTTTTTTAAGTGTTCATGTCTCTTGTACATTTTACCTGTATTATTGAGTATTTGCCCATTTTTACTGAATTTGGAAAGTGCTTTTTCTGTTAGTGTATTTATTTATGCTTACTCATGCAGGCAACTTGTACAGTGGTTGTAGATTTAAATTCTCCAATTAGCCTAACAAGCCTGTTTGGGGGAGTTGGAAGGAAGCCAGAATACCTGCGGAGACCCACATGAGCACAAACTGAACAGGTGCCAATGAACCTGGAGGGAGGTATGTAGCAGTTTGAAAAGAAAAATAAAAAAACCAAATTTTCAAAACTGATATGCTAGCTTCAGTTGAGTTTAAAGTCAATATGATCTGTTGTTTATTTCATACAGTGAGAACATAAACCCTAACCCTCACAAAATATGCCCCCAAAATCAGGTCTGCATGAAGTAAGGAGGGTACCAGAATGCCACTCTATCCCTGTACTATGTATTTTATTTATTTGTTTGCACAAACAAAAATATATTATATACATCATATTAGAGCAGTACTTACAGTTTTGTTTGGATCATTGTCATAGTGCAGCTTCTGTGTGAGCTTGCCTTCCTTATAGTAAGGCTGCCTCTGTCTGTGCGTCAGAAGAATGGATCTTTTATATAGCTGGCCACGTCCTCAGACCCCAATGCTCCAATCAATGAATGGTCAGCGGCCCTTAGGGTCTCAATTCCCGCTTGAGAACAAAGATAAGTGTGTTACACCCACGCTTGTTCCTGTCAGACGAATGGCGGCTCAGTATTTCTGTAGGATGGATGCAAATCTTGCCCACGCCACTGTGGCTCCAAAACCATTCTTTTGCTGAGTCATGGAGGGCCAAACCATTGCTGTGGGGAAATGTGGCTCAGATTTAATTCAAGGTAGCTGAGAAGGCTAACTTCAAATGTCAAGAAAACAAAATACACCCGATTGGCACAGACATAAGCAATATTATGATTAAAAACATATATAAACAAGTTACTGTATGACGCGGTTGTTGCGGTTTTGGTCTTATTTTTAATTTTCAATTTCAACCATCGCAAGTGCGGAAGCGTCCCTCACACGTCATACGCGCGTCACATGACTATCCCGGAAGTCAACAAAGTGCACAGAGAGAAATGTAACTTTTCGACGCTTCTCATTCCACCGAACATTTTTACTTGTAAAGCGTTTAATTTGTGACGGTACTCATACATACGACGGTAGTTTAAGAGGCGACTTTTTTGGACGTGTGTGCACATTCGCCTGTCGTTTTTAGTCGCTCCAGTGAAAGTGCAACTGGAAAAAATGCGAAAAGATTCTCCTCTGTCGAGTGTGAACGTCGTGCTTGTCATGGCCTTTGGTAGTTTGGTAAGTGCACCTCAATAATAACTTTATTCTTTTGCTTTATAACAGCTGAGTCAGTTAATACTCTTACATAACAGACAAATATACATTGTTGTTACTGGACGGCTAATAAGAACGAAGCATTCGCCGGAAGAGCATAGCACCTACTATGCGTCCAGTCATACTGCTTAAATGGCGTCACCTCGGGGTTGTGTAGTCCTTCACGCTCGTGCTGCCGTGATGTCACATGGTGTTTTGGAAGATCACAGCACTAACTATAACTACAAGGGAACTTTTTCACGTTTGAGTGGCAAAGTATCTTAGCATTTCATTGTTGTTTGAAAACGGCTTCGCAGAGTGGGAAAATCGAATAATTCTAGCTTGTTGTTGCTGTGTAAACAAGCAAATTGCTACTTTCTGAAAATGGTGACGTCCCCGCACAGTGCCGTCACGTGACCAGAAGAACAAGCGGGACAGGGAACAGCAGCAGCAGCAGAGCTGCAATTGGTTCTATCTATGGAAAACCTCCCCACCTTCCATGAACTACACTTGGAACAGAACATGTTTTTATTTTTGTGTAGCAGAGGACAATGGACGCGTGCAGTCTTTCTTCTTTTATACAGTAGTTTGTGTGTCACGTGATTCTGTCTGTGGTTCTGTGTATTGCATTGTTTTCACCTAGTGATTGGACCCGAAAACGTTCCCTCGTGGATGTGACTTATTTATTGATCCAACGCTGGGACGGCAATTTTTGTTAAAACCACCAAAAAGGGCTTAAGAATTCAAGCATTTTGCTTAAAGCGATTGTTGTCACAGCCACTAGGGGGCATATTTGTATGGCTGTTGTGCAGTGGTTCCCAAACTTGTTTTGCAGTCCCCTTGTTTATTCACAAGCGTTGTATTCCTCAGGGATGTTAAATGTGATTTTATTGGACGATTATAATACAATAAAAAGCTATTAAATCAGTATTAATTTCCATTACCTTTTGTCCATGGGAAAAGCAAAATCCCAAATTTTGGGGGGCTAATTAGTTTTTATTAACATTACATTATTTTAATTGATCTTATTTCTCAATAGTGCACATAGACTGTGTGAAAGAGGTGGAACAGTGGTGAACCTTCCTAGAGTGGCCAGCCAACCAAAATTACCCACAATGATGACTCATCCAATAGGTCACTAAAGACCCCACAACAACATCCAAAGAACTGCAAACCTTACTTGCCTCAACAACACCAAGGCACATCTTAATGTTGCCAGAAAAAGACCTTTGGCAAAATATTGTGGTCTGACGAGACACAAGTAGAAATTAAAGCTGAAAACCAAATGAAGACCTTGGAGTGGATAGCCAAAGTCCTGACCTGAATCCTATTGAGATTACGTGTCATGACCTTATCAAGACAGTTCATGCTGGAAAACCTCCAATCTGTCTGAATTACAACAATTCTAACAATTCTGCAAAGATGATTTCTTAGAGAAAGAAAGAAACTCCTTTGCATGTTATTGTGTTTAGGGTAAAATCAGTTTTTCACACAAGGCCATTTGGGTTTTGATTTTTGTCTCCCGTAATAATAAAATGTTTATTTTAAAAACTGCATTTTGTTTTCAGTGGTGTTGTAATTAACTTATTTAAATGTTTTTGATGATCTGAACCGTGGGCCGCAGGGTGGTCGAGTGGTTAGCACGTTAGCCACACAGTCAGGAGATCTGGATGACCTGGGCATCTTCTCTGTGTGGAATTTGCATGTTCTCTCGGTGCGTGTGTGGGATTTCTCCAGGTACTCCGGTTTCCTCCTACATTCCAAAAAACATGCATGTTAGGTTAATTGGCGACTCTAAATAGTCCATAGGTATGAATGTGAGTGTGAATGGTTGTTTCTCTAATATGTGCCCTGCACATATTAGATAAATATTGGCAACCAGTCCAGGGTGTACCCCGTCTCTCGGCCAAAGCCTGCTGGGTTTGGTTCCAGCATACCGCAACCCAGCGGCATAGAAAATGGATGGATGGATCTGAAACGTGACAAACTTGCAAAAACATTAGAAATCAGGAAGGGGGCGAACACTTTTTTACTCCACTGTTGTCTTATTGATAAAATACAGGCTTATACAGTGGAACCATCAATGTTGACCAGCCTTGTTCTTCTTTTGTTGGCATAAAATGTGAGTGCCAAAGAGGTCATTTCTATGAATAAATTGGTCTGTTTTTGTCGTCAACCCGTATTCTACCACAACAACTAACAAAGTACACTTAGTACAACCTTTTTTTGTCATTGTACAACAAAATGACAGCGGCAGATCTGTTAAATAAGTATAAAATACAAATCTAAAAAAAATGCACAAATGGGGGAAAACTGCCCTACATTTAAAAAATCCTTTATTATTGCCCATTCTGCGTCGACATAGTGCCCATCCAAACTATAATTGTTTCTCCATTACTTTGTGGTTTTACATATTTTTCTACTCTACAGGTGTTTGTTTTGCTGTTCATCTTTGTCAAAAGACAAATTATGCGTCTAGCCATGAAATCCCGCAGAGGGCCCCACGTTCCCATTGGTCACAATGCTCCAAAGGTAAGGGTTTCCTGAAGCAGCACTGAGCTATGACAGTGACCGTTTGGCACCACTGCTCCATTGTCCATTGTGTACGCTGTAGGAGCTTAGGCAAGAAATTGAAGCAAAACTGTGCCAAGTCCAGAAAGTCCACTTTGAGCCTCGTCTGCTGTCGCCAGATGATCAGCGGCTAAAGTCTGGTGAGAGTAGCACACAAAACCAAAATACACACTTCTAAACAAAACAAAACACTAGTAGTGCAACACTAGCGTTTGTGTGTTTCATGTTGCAGGTTGCTGTGACTACCAATACAGGATGAAAGCACTGGACGCCATCAGAGACACAGGTCAGCTTGATTGTATCATACAATCAAACCTCCCTGGGGGAGGTTATACACTCAACTGCAGAGCATACCAGGCATCTTTAGCCTTTTCCACAGTCAAATACATTTTGGAATTTGAGATCTGTGTGAGAGAGGCGTGTCATATTTTTGTTTTAGGCAGACCTTTATTTGTAAAAAATATATATATCTACAGTGGTGTGAAAAACTATTTGCCCTCTTCCTGACTTTTTATTCTTTTGCATGTTTGTCACACTTAAATGTTTCTGCTCATAAAAAATAGTTAACTATTAGTCAAAGATAACATAATTGAACATAAAATGCAGTTTTTAAATCAAAGTTTACGTTTTTGTTTGAGGGAAAAAAACTCCAAATCTACATGGCCCTCTGTGTGAAAAAGTGATTGCCCCCCTTGTTAAAAAATAACTGTGGTTTATCACACCTGAGTTCAATTTCTGTAGCCACCCCAGGCCTGATTACCACAGTGAGAGCCATTATCCACAAACGGCAAAAACATGGAACAGTGGTGAACCTTCCCAGGAGTGGCCGGTCGCCCAAAATTACCCCAAGAGCGCAGAAACAACTCATCTGAGAGGTCACATAAGATCCCAGGGCAACATGTAAAGAACTGCAGGCCTCACTTACCTCAATTGGGGTCAGTGTTCACAACTCCACCATAAGAAAGAGCAAAAACGGCCTGCATGGAGAGTGCAGAGTTCCAAGACGCAAACCACTATTAAGCAAAAAGAACATTAAGGCTCGTCTTACTTTTGCTAAAAAACATCTCGATGACTGCCAAGACTTTTGGGAAAATATCTTGTGGATTGACGAGACAAAAGTTGAACTTTTTGGAAGGTGCGTGTATTGTTACATCTGGCGTAAAAGTAACACAGCATTTCATAAAAAGAACATCATACCAACAGTAAAATGTGGTGGTGGTAGTGTGATGGTCTGGGGTTGTTTTGCTGCTTCAGGACCTGGAAGTCTTGCTGTGATAGATGGAAGCATGAATTCTACTGTCTACCAAAAAATCCTGAAGGAGAATGTCCGGCCATCTGTTCGTCAATCTGTGCGATCTTGGGTGCTGCAGCAGGACAATTACCCAAAACACACCAGCAAATCCACCTCTGAATGGTTGAAGAAAAACAAAATGAAGACTTTGGAGTGGCCTAGTCAAAGTCCTGACCTGAATCCCATTGAGATGCTGTGGCATGACCTTAAGAAGGCGCTTCATGCTAGAAAACCCTCAAATAAAGCTGAATTACAACAATTCTGCAAA
>QODF01000126.1:1424713-1431129 GCA_024372805.1 Oostethus manadensis | reverse complement strand
TATATATATATATATATATATATATATACACACACATACACACACACAGTGAGGGAAAAAAACTATTTGAACCCTAGCTGATTTTGTAAGTTTGCCCACTAACAAAGAAATGATCAGTCTATAATTTCAATGGTAGGTTTATTTGAACACAGAGAAACAACAATGACAAAAAAAATCCAGAAAATGCGTCTCAAAAAAGAGTTATAAAAATCATTTGCATTTCTATGAAGGAAATAAGTATTTGATCCCCTATCCGTCAGCAAGATCTCTAGCTCCAAGGTGGATCTTATACAGGTAACAAGCTGACATTATCGGCCCTCACAGCTGTATAAAAGGGACCTGTCCACAGAAGCAATCAATTAATCCAGATGCCAAACTCTGCACCATGGCCCAGACCAAAGAGCTTTCCAAGGATGTCAGGGACAAGATTGTGGACCAATACAAGGCTGGAATAGGCTACAAGATCATCGTCAAGCAGCTGGGTGAGAAGGTGACAACAGTTGGTGCAATTATTTGCAAATGGAAGAAACATAAATTAACTGCCAATCTCCCTTGGTCTGGACCTCTATGCAAGATTTCACCTCGTGGAGTATCAATGTTAATGAGAACGGTGAGGAATCAGCCCAGAGCCACTCGGGAGGAACTTGTCAATGATCTAAAGGCAGCTGGGACCATAGTCACCACAAAAACAGTTGGTAACACTATGCCGTGAAGGACTGAAATCCGCAAGGTCCCCCTGCTCAAGAAAGTCCATCTACAGGCTCGTTTGAAGTTTGCCACTGAACATCTGACTGATTCAGAGGAAGACTGGGTGAAAGTGTTGTGGTCAGATGAGACAAAAATTGAGCTCTTTGGCATCAATTCAACTCACCGTGTTTAGAGGAGGAGCAATGCTGCCTATGACTCCATAAACACCCTCCCCACCGTCAAATATGGAGGTGGAAACATTGTGCTTTGGGGGTGTTTTTCTGCCAAGGGGACAGGACAATTGCACCACATCAAAGGGAGGATGGATGCGGCCATGTACCGTCAAGTGTTGGGTAAAAACCTCCTTCCCTCAGTCAGGGCATTGAAAATGGGTCGTGGTTGGGTATTCCAGCATGACAATGATCCAAAACACACGGCCAAGGCAACAAAAGATTGGCTCAAGAAGAGCATATTAAGGTCATGGAGTTGCCTAGTCAGTCTCCAGACCTTAATCCCATAGAAAATCTGTGGAGGGAGCTGAAGGTTCGAGTTGTAAGTACGTTAAGTACAGAGCCGACTGTATTGGTCACATATCGTTTTCATATTTTCTGTGAATATTAATATGTGTTTGAGGTACTGTGTCGTTGCAATTGTGAAGTATATCAAATTTGAGGATAATGGTGATGAATGAAGCAGAGTCGTGTCTAGCAGATGATATCCTTTTTCAATGTATTCAACAGTTGATATGGAAAACATGATAAAAAAAAATTCAAAAATAAAAATCAGAATCAGAATCAGAAAAACTTTATTGCCATTGTAAGTGAACAATTCACAAACTAGGAACTTTCTTTGGCGACTCAGTGCAACGTAGAATTCTANGATTGTGGACCAATACAAGGCTGGAATAGGCTACAAGATCATCGTCAAGCAGCTGGGTGAGAAGGTGACAACAGTTGGTGCAATTATTTGCAAATGGAAGAAACATAAATTAACTGCCAATCTCCCTTGGTCTGGACCTCTATGCAAGATTTCACCTCGTGGAGTATCAATGTTAATGAGAACGGTGAGGAATCAGCCCAGAGCCACTCGGGAGGAACTTGTCAATGATCTAAAGGCAGCTGGGACCATAGTCACCACAAAAACAGTTGGTAACACTATGCCGTGAAGGACTGAAATCCGCAAGGTCCCCCTGCTCAAGAAAGTCCATCTACAGGCTCGTTTGAAGTTTGCCACTGAACATCTGACTGATTCAGAGGAAGACTGGGTGAAAGTGTTGTGGTCAGATGAGACAAAAATTGAGCTCTTTGGCATCAATTCAACTCACCGTGTTTAGAGGAGGAGCAATGCTGCCTATGACTCCATAAACACCCTCCCCACCGTCAAATATGGAGGTGGAAACATTGTGCTTTGGGGGTGTTTTTCTGCCAAGGGGACAGGACAATTGCACCACATCAAAGGGAGGATGGATGCGGCCATGTACCGTCAAGTGTTGGGTAAAAACCTCCTTCCCTCAGTCAGGGCATTGAAAATGGGTCGTGGTTGGGTATTCCAGCATGACAATGATCCAAAACACACGGCCAAGGCAACAAAAGATTGGCTCAAGAAGAGCATATTAAGGTCATGGAGTTGCCTAGTCAGTCTCCAGACCTTAATCCCATAGAAAATCTGTGGAGGGAGCTGAAGGTTCGAGTTGTAAGTACGTTAAGTACAGAGCCGACTGTATTGGTCACATATCGTTTTCATATTTTCTGTGAATATTAATATGTGTTTGAGGTACTGTGTCGTTGCAATTGTGAAGTATATCAAATTTGAGGATAATGGTGATGAATGAAGCAGAGTCGTGTCTAGCAGATGATATCCTTTTTCAATGTATTCAACAGTTGATATGGAAAACATGATAAAAAAAAATTCAAAAATAAAAATCAGAATCAGAATCAGAAAAACTTTATTGCCATTGTAAGTGAACAATTCACAAACTAGGAACTTTCTTTGGCGACTCAGTGCAACGTAGAATTCTAAGTAAACATAGAGTATTAAATAAACATGGAACTAACTAAACATAGAACCTGAGTAAAAAGGTGAAATCACTGATAAGTAAGGCATGAGAGTGTTTTTATTGCAGGTAGTATAAGGTGCCAAAAATACTGGTTATAAAGTGAGCATAGTGCAAATGTTATAAAGTGTTCATTAGTTCAACAGCAGCAGGAAAGAAACTGTTCTTGTGGCGAGAGGTTCTGGTCCGAATGGACCGTAACCTTCGGCCAGAGGGGAGTGGCTCAAATAGTCCATGTCCAATGTGAAAAAGAAGTGGTTTCAGGGTTGTTTTAAGTATTTGTTGGTTCAGTGACTTCATCTTGAGGACATTTCATCAACAGATTTCCCGTTTTGTGAATTGGGCGGCTCCTCCAGTGCCGTGACAGGAAAACGATTTCGGGCTTGGCTGCTGCAGCTGCGAAATTCCCACTGCCTCTTTCGGGACAGCCAAAATGGTTTGATTGAAACCGTGTTGGACGGGTACAACAAAGCACGTCACGGAGCAGAGGTCAGCTTTTGCTTGTGTGTTGGGTTTGTGTAACATCAGAAACATAGTCAATTTTATCATTCTTAGCAGCATAATAGGTGGGCAGAACACGCCAATGCAGCCAAACATGTCTGAAAGTGCAGACCTCAAACTGCCTACGAGCCTTTAAAATGATGAAAATCAGTCAAGTAAAACCAAATTTATGATCAATTATGTTGACCATGATTTTGTTATTGCGTTATTTTACATTTGTAAGCACAGGAAGCAGCCACACTTAAAACATGCAATGACAAGGCCCTCTTATTGGTGGAAAAAAGTCATCAATCAATCCAAACATAAACAGACATTGGAGTGCTGAGGGGTAAATGTTAGCCAACAATGCCATCAGGTGGCTAAAATGACTCATTGATGCATTAGAATGGCTTTGAAAAGCCAACACAAGCCTGCTGTTTGCCTCAGGATGATAAAGAATGTTATATTTAACTTAAGGTGGACAATTTGTTGTATACGGTCGCCCTTTCCTATTCGAACATTCCGCCTTCACTCTATTTCAGTTTTTCAAAAATAATAAACGACCGCAGTTTTGTGGGATGACAGCAGTTTTGGGGATAAAGTCAGAGAGGCCAGACTGAGATGGTTCGAACATGTCCAGAGGATATATATGGTCGTGTGTGTGTGTACACACACATACACACATTTATATTCATATATACATACATATATATAAAAATATATACAGTGGTGTGAAAAACTATTTGCCCCTTTCCTGACTTTTTATTCTTTTGCATGTTTGTCACACAAAATGTTTTTGATCATCAAACACATTTTAATATTAGTCAAAGATAACAGAAGTAAACACAAAATGCAGTTTTTAAATGAAATTTTTTATTCTTTAGGGAGAAAAAAATCCAAACCCACCCAAAAGGAATTGCCCCCGCACCTAATAACTGGTTGGGCCACCCTTAGCAGCAATAACTGCAATCAAACATTTGCAATAACTTCCAACAAGTCTTTTACAGTGCCCTGGAGGAATTTTGGCCCACTCATCTTTGCAGAATTGTAATACAACTTTGAGGGTTTTCTAGCATGAACCGCCTTCTTAAGGTCATGCCACAGCATTTCAATGGGATTTAGGTCAGGACTTTGACTAGGCCACTCCAAAGTCTTCATTTTGTTTTTCTTCAGCCATTCAGAGGTGGATTTGCTGGTGTGTTTTGTGTCATTGTCCTGCTGCAGCACCCAAGATCCCTTTAGCCTGAGTTGACAAACAGATGGTCGGACATTCTCCTTCAGGATTTTTTGCTAGACAGTAGAATTCATGCTTCCATCTATCACAGCAAGATGTCCAGGTCCTGAAGCAGCAAAACAACCCCAGACCATCACACTACCACCACCATATTTGACTGTTGGTATGATGTTCTTTTTATGAAATGCTGTGTTACTTTCACGCCAGATGTAACAGGACACGCACCTTTCAAAAAGTTAAACTTTTGTCTCGTCAGTCCCCAAGATATTTTCCCAAAAGTCTTGGCAGTCATCGAGATGTTTTTTAGCAAAAATAAGACGAACCTTAATGTTCTTTTTGCTTAATAGTGGTTTGCGTCTTGGAACTCTGCCATGCAGGCCGTTTTTGCCCAGTCTCTTTCTTATGGTGGAGTCGTTTTTGCCATTTGTGGATAATGGCTCTCACTGTGGTAATCAGGCCTGGGGGTGGCTACAGAAATTGAACTCAAGTGTGATAAACCACAGGTATTTTTAACAAGGGGGGCAATCACTTTTTCACACAGGGCCATGTTTTTTCCCTCCCATAAAAATGTAAACCTTGATTTAAAAACTGTATTTTGAGTTCAATTATGTTATCTTTGACTAATAGTTAACTATTTTTTTTGAGCAGAATCATTTAAGTGTGACAAACATGCAAAGGAATAAAAAGTCAGGAAGGGGGCAAATAGTTTTCCACACCACTATATATATATATATACATATATATATATATATATATGTGTGTATATATATATATATATATATATATAATTAGAGTAACACTTTGAAAACACATCAGATCCAAACGAGGGGGGAATGCTCTTGAATATCTTTCCTAATAATAAGTAGGTGATGTATTAGTAACAAAATGATGCCACATAATTTGACAGAAATGAAAATGATCACCCTATAGAGGGGAAATCAAAGACACCCCAAAAATAAAAGTGAAAAAATGATGCAGCACACTGTTTCATTTAGCCAAAATGTCATTGTAGCAACTCAAAATGATTGTCAGTAGTTTGTGTGGCCCCCACGTGCTTGTACGCATGCCTGACAACGTCAGGGCATGCTCCTATGAGACCACGGATGGTGTCCTGAGGGATCGCCTTCCAGATCTGGACCTGGGCATCATTGAGCTCCTGGACAGTCTGAGGAGCAACCTGGCAGCACCGGATGTGTGTGTGTGTGTGTGTGTGTGTATATGAATATATATTCCATTCCATTCCATTCCATTTTCTTCCGCTTATCCGGGTCCGGGTCGCGGGGGCAGCAGTCTCAGTAGGGAAGTCCAGACTTCCCGGTCTCCGGCGACCTCTTCCAGCTCCACCGGGAGGACACCAAGGCGTTCCCAGGCCAGCTGTGACACATAGTCCCTCCAGCGTGTCCTAGGTCTTCCTAGGCCTTCTCCCGGGGCTGGGCATGCCCGAAATATCTCACCACCGGGAGTCATCCGGATTAGATGCCCGAGCCACCTCAACTGGCTCTTCTTGATGTGAAGGAGCAGCGGCTCTAGTCTGAGCTCCTTCCGGATAGCCGAGCTCCTCACCCTATCTCTTAGGGTGAGTCCAGCCACCCTACGTTGAAAACTCATTTCCGCCGCTTGTATCCGCGATCGCATTCTTTCGGTCATGACCCATAACTCACGGCCATAGGTGAGGATGGGAACGTAGATTGATCGGTAAACAGAGAGCTTTGCCTTCCGGCTCAGCCCTCTCTTCACCACGACGGTCCGGTACAGCGACGGCATTACTGCTGACGGTGCACCGCTCTGTCTGTCGACCTCACGCTCCAACCTTCCCTCACTCGTGAACAAGACCCTGAGATACTTGAACTCCTCCACCTGAGGCAAGATCTCACTCCCAACCCGGAGGGTACAGTCCACCGGTTTCCAAAAAATAACCATGGCCTCGGATTTGGAGGTGCTGAGTCTCATCCCAGAAGCTTC
>QODF01000126.1:1399713-1419713 GCA_024372805.1 Oostethus manadensis | reverse complement strand
CACAGGAATTGGTCTTTTGCTTGTAATGTGCAGACAAGTCCAGAAGAGGGCGAACGCTCCTTGTCAAAACCAAACAAAACTACAGCGCAGGAACGAGTGGAAAGCATTTATTTTAATATAAATAAACACAAAGTAGAATGCTGTTAGAAATTAAAAAACGACATTCAAACTGGGCTGCTGTTTACACAAAAATGATGAATGAAATGCTTTGCAGAATCGATTTCAAATGAATAACTTCATTTTCAACATGTCTTTCAACAGTTCACATCACTTTCGGTTACTTTGTATAACCATCTGGTTATTATTAAAACAAAAGTACATTTAAGTAGCCTTTACAGTTGTCAAGCTGTATATTACATACTGGAAACGAATAGGAGACATATAGAAACAATGAATGCTACTTTACTCTTCATAAACATCCTCCACTTTGCACACTTCCTCAAGCACCGCACACCTTGTGCAGTGTGTGTTTTGTCCAAAAGTACTTTAGCGTGTCTGTACAGGAAGCTGACTCAGTCGCCTATAAAGCACACTCTACAAGTGTACTGCGTCCTACAGAAGCCTAAATAAAAGTATTTGTTGCAGTCTGACTTGTCATTTCAGGCGGGGAGTGGTAGAGCTTATTTTCTGTCCACATGTGGAAAAAAAGCTTGAGTGGTTCAAATAAAAATGTAAAAAAAACCTAAAAACCTCTCAAGACTTGATTTCAATGACCTTGATGAAGGGCAGTGGTTTGTTGGAGGAGGTGGTCGGCTTGATCGGCTTACTGAAAGGGCACAAAAAAGGAAAGTATAGAGATAAAATAAAATCAATCTAAATATACTGTATTTTTTTCTACATAATGAAAGATAATATGTCAGTTTGGGAAAAGCGGCATAGAAAATAGATGGATTTCTCAGTTTGGATTGATACTGTCAGAGGTATCTGTTTAGCTTTATTATATTGTTGTACCCGCAACCCTAATGAGGAAAAGCAGTATAGAAAATGGATGGATGGATATTGTTGTATTCATGATCGTGATATTAACTTTCATTTTTAGTTGTATTCATTTTTTTCTTGCATCATTTTTATTTAAGGGGGTACATTTTCTATTTTTTTCTAATGTTTTGATTTTGGTTATTTAATTGCATGAGCCAGCAAATCAAAACTCATCATGTTTAACTTCTTTAAATATTATTTTTGTAATTGAATTGTAATTTTTTTTTTTATTCTTATCTGTAATTGAGTTGTATTGAATGTATATTGAAGAAGATTTTGTAATATTTTAGTTACACTAGAACAGGGGTGTCCAAAGTGCAGCCCGCAGCTTTTTTAATATTGCCCCACGACACATTGTAGATTAAAAAAAAAATGTGGCCCCCTGTATCCTTTGATTGTCAGTATGCAGCCCTCGGTGGAAAAAGTTTGGACACCCCTGGACTAGAACAATCCAACATTTTTATCATCTTTTAATTTTTGTTTTGGGTACCTAATACTTTTATTGTATTTGAATTGTTTTATTAGTAGTATTTAATTGGATATTCTGTTTCAAATGTATAATTAGTATACATCAGTTTAAAGACACTTTTATAGGAATACCATCATTAAATTTTATTTATATATATATATATATATATATATATTAATAATGACTTTAAAAACTTGTACAACGAGTGTTCAATAACCATGTCCATTAATGAAGGTGTGATGACTTGATGCACCTGTACGTGCACCTACCTGTAGACAATCTGGGGGTTGCGTTCAGACGAAATGTAAGAATGAGTTTTTGCCCCTCCTAGGAAGTAGTCCATCTGGTCGTGCATCTCACGGTTCTGCACAAAGATCACATGTCAGTTCACGTGAAGGCGAGCCTCCTTCACAAAGACAATGATTCCATTTAGCCTTTCACATCTGTCTCACATGGCTATTTGGCAGACGGTTTTATTTCCTAGTCACGCTCACGTCATTGTGAAGCACATTGTTTCTTTGAACAGAAGAAAAGAAGGCGTCCTCACCTCAGCCTCCAGGAAAGCTACTTTTTCCTCCAGATCTTTGATCACACGATCCCTCTCCTGGATCACCATGCGAGAGTTCTGGAGCTAAACACACCAAAAGTTACAACATTTATTGTGTGTTTTTTTTTATCATAATATCACAACTTCTGGACTTCACAACGTCAATTTCTATTATGAGTTTGATTTATTTATTTATTTTTTAAACTTCTTTCTTTAATATTTTGACTTTGCTACTAAAATGACATTTTTCCTAATAAAAATACATAACATTTCTCATAAAATTATGACTTTTTCGCTTTCAGTTCCAACTTTTTTCCATTTTAGTCTTTGTTCTTCTTGAAATTACAGCTGATTTTTGCTGGGTTTTCTTTAGTTGTCTTGGTAAATTATATTTTTAGAATGTGTTGTGGCTGGCAAACGGCATTTTGGAAACCTATAGAAGATTACAAAGAAGGTTTAGTGTCACTGAAAAATGTGTAAATGAATTAGTTTCAGCAAAAAAAATCAACACATTTGTTAAGATGTCAAATTTCCTTGGATTCCTGAACAGAAAAGGCATATTAAGTTCTTACAATAATAGTTTTTGTTGTTGTTTTTTTTGTATTTTGATTTTGAGCATGATTTAAACATTTGGATTTGTCTGACCTGCAATGTTTCTCTATTGGGTGTTTGCGGGGAAAAAAACAACGCTGACCTAAAATGTTCTTTTCCAAAGTGTGAATTTGTGTCTCACCTGTTCAATCATGTGCCGGACTTTCCTCTGCTGGCTTTTCAGCATGTCATCCAAATGGTGGATCTTCTCTTTCAGAATGGCCACCTCCTTCTCCAACTGCTCTGCCCTGAAAACCATCAAAACAAATGTGTTAAAATGACTTTTTGCTTGTGCCTGTCATACAGAACCATATGACATGTTGCCTCAACTGTGAGCGCTTTCACACAGCAACATGGTATCCCTGCAGTCAAATACACGCATTGGAACTCGCTTAAGTCGGCCCCGTTTATTCAGTTCTGGTCCACAGTGTTGTTCCGGCAAAGTGAAATACCCTCATACACTTTAGGTGTCTCAATCTTCCAATGATGCCATAATCTTATTTATCTTTGTGTTCTGGCTGAGGAAAGCAAACCTACATGTATGATCTGAGATGTCTGACCTTTGCTGTCCTTTCGGGCCCTCCTCACGGATGTGGCGTAGCTCGCACAGTTCCACCTCATGGTTGCGAATGGTTTCCCTCAAGGTAGCGCTCTCCTTCTCCATGCCTCCCAGTAACCTCTGGAGCTCCTCAATGCGCTGGTCTTTCATCTCCACGGCTTCTTCGGTTCTCTTCAACTTCTCCTCCTGGTCACCGAGACGCTCCATCAGCATGCTGCCTTCCGCCTGGGTGGGTGAGGCATTGACGAGACTTTAGCTCAGGGTGTTAAACAGCTCGGAACAGAACCATCGTGTCAAATAGGCTGAGGCTGTCCAATGATTGCAGGAACAGGTGATGGGCACTGCAAGGAAGGTGTGGCTTTTTTACAAAAATAAATATGTATAATTTTGATCACTTACGTCAGTGATGTTACATTACATTATCTTAATACTTACATGTGGTCACCCATGGCATGTCATGTTGGACATGCGAAAAAGTTATCCTCCCCTTCTGTGTGGAAGTGGTACATTTTTTGGCTTCTTGTTTTGTCCTTCTTTGCTACTCTGTTTTAAACCTTTTCTTAAGTTCAGAATAAGTACATTTGAGAGGCTAACTAGTTAGCTCTGTTATGCCACCAGCGGCCGTCTCTTACGTCCCTGCCGTGATCCTGTAGCCTGCGCATTGGTGTGCGCATGGCTCTAAAAAAAACTGATTTACAAAGTCAAAAAATAGGTTTTGTATGCTCTAATTACAAAGATAGCTATGAACCACACACCAAGGTTTCTCAAAGTAGGTCCTTAGACCTTTGATAGTCCCTAGAAACATCACCTTTTGAAGGCTGTTTTCCAAATTTGTTGACTGCGAAACAATTTATTGGTCCATTGTATACTGTAGGTATGCTTATTGTTTTGGGGTAAATAGGCAAAATAAATAATAAAAATAAATAGGCAAAAAAAGTTGTAGAAACACTGTCCTACGTCAACCTCTAGCTCTCACCTGCAGCTTCTCTCTCTCCTCCTGGTGCTTCTTCTCAGCATCCTGAAGCTGCGCATACAAGCGCTTACTCACTTCTCTCAGCTTGGTCCTCTCCGCATCCTCACCTTCCTCCTGACAATCAGCAGCAAACAAAAATAGTACAGGAATGGCGTCGTGTGTGAAAGCCAGAGAATGGAGGTGGGATCCAGCCCTGGAGAAACCCGGGCGTGTTGTTGTTGTGCGTCACTGGATCATGACCGGTTTCCCTTCTATCCTTACAACAGTGCAACGTGACTCAGAGAAACGTTCAACGCTATGATTGGCTGAGAAAAACTCTTGGAGCAAAGAGCTGAAATTGCTACTGTCGAGTCAATGCGCCAACAAAACAAGACGCGCTCACCTGTCCACCAGTTTTGGCTCCGCCTTTCTGGCTAGACGACGCCTGCTTCTTGAATGGGGAGGTGACCTTCCACCCGTTTGTGTGCATCTAGATAGCGAAGGGATAAGAGACCATGTGAAGGAATAGTAAAGGCTTCACCATCAACGCTTTGTTGTCGCAACTATCCTAACTATGTGGCTTATTTCAAGTCTTTCAGTTTCAGGAGATGCTAACATTAGCATGTGTCTTTAATATTGTCTTTTATCGCTATTAGCAAAGTTGCAGTTACTACAGATGACTGGCCAGCAGTGGTACTGTATCGGCCCCCTGGAGGCTAGAAATAGTTCCTCCTTCTACCAGAGAAAACCCACCAATAGTAGCGTAGGAACCAATTTGAGAGACACATTAATTTTGTAATGGACTACTCAGTATTCTATCCATCCATTTTCTGTGCTGCTTAGTCCTCATTAGGGTCGGGGGTAGGCTTGAGCTTATCCCAGCTGACTGCGGGCGAGAGGCGGGGTACACCCTGGACTGATGGCCAGCCAATTGCAGGGCACATACAGACAACACTTACAATTCATGCCTACGGACAAAAACATTGCCAACTGGTGTGGCGTTCCGTACCTTACTTTTGGACGCCATCTGCTCCCTCAGTGTCTTCAGGCTGTACCTCACCTGCGTGAAATGAAAACACATGCTGTTTGTTTGGCGTGTGTAAACAAGAAAGCTGCATGAAGTAACATCTCAAATAGAAAGCATGCAAAAATGTCACCCAGGAGGGTGAGAGAGAAAGGATGCTGGAGATTGACCTCTTGTATCTGTGAGACTTCGTCAGACAGCATCTTCAGGTTCTCGCTCTGTTTCTGATTTTCTTGTCTGCGAGCTTCCAAATACACCTAACAGAGAAATATACCAAGTCATTCAAAGTGCCCGGTTATGCAAAAGTGAAATTTTACTTTTTAATGATGTTCTAACAGGAATATGAGTGCCTAGAGCCTGTTGATGAGCACCAAACATAAGAAGTCTACCACCTCCCGCAAAGTTTGACGTGCTTTTGAAATGATAACGTCCCGTTGACATGATACCACCTTTGACCCCCCCCCCCCCTTTCTAGAAGAGCTACACCGTGCATACTTCCATCACTTCACAGAGGACAGCTTTAACAAAAAAGGCAGGCTTCACTATGCATCTTAAAATAAACCGCTGCCAACTATCAGCTACAGATGTGGGGCTGCAAGTGTGATTTTTTTGTTTTTCTTCGAGTGACTATGCTAACCTAGCGTAATGTTGCAGTTAAAGTGTGAGTGTTATGTTGGCTATGTTAGTGTTGCTAACATTTGAGTCCTGCAAGCTACACGTTTTTCAACCAACAAATACTTTATAACACCACCGCCAACAACATATGTGTATGTTTTTCACTCACCACAGTCTAGTATTCATGCACGTGTCCAAAGCACGTGCACATAGACATGTCATCTGATGGATATTAAGGAGGTTTTAAGAAGAGCTTCAAAATGCAAAAAAATAAATAAAAATAAAATAGAGGAAGCATTAAAGTGAAATGGTCATAAGCTGATCAAAAGCTTTGAAAAAGCAAAATGTTGGCAAACGTGGGTTTACTGTGATTTTTCTATCAGGTATTCACACAGTCATGATCTCGATGTTAAAGCCAAAAAATCATTTGAAATTTTCTTTAAAGTGTTCAAAGTTCTATGATGAGAAAAAATGGAACCTGGATGGTCGTGATGACTTCCAATGTTACGGGCGTGACAAGTAGATCACATCTGAGATGTTTTCCACACGGCACATTAGAGGGGGCGCCATCATGATCTGGGCTTTCAGCCATCCAGGTTGTGCAGGCGTGTCAAATGGCAGCTAGCTATTTGGAGATGTTGCAGGGGGCATCCCCTTGTCTGTGTGGTACTTTGCAACAGAAAACACTGCAATGACAAAGGACTTTTTCCGGGGGAATAAACTCACTCTTGTGGACCATCCTGGCTGTTTGCCTGATCTAAATCTAACAGAGAACTTTTTTTGGATGGATGGATGGCAAGGAAAGTTTACAAAACTTTACAAGGGGCGGAGTTTTTTTTAACTATGGTCTATTTCTATTTCACTTTAATGCTTGTGTGCCTCAAATTGCGTACTCAAGGCTTAATCAAGTTTTTTGTTTCTTTGGCTCAAATTTTTGCATTTTGAAGCTCTTCCACCTTAAGATCCCAGAGAGCAAAATAACTTCTTGCAATTTTTTAGCTAGTCTTAAAATTAAGATTAGGACTGTACCTTCAGCGACAGCCAAAGGCTCTTATTAGCTTAAAACAAAAAAGGTATGTGTAGCGTTTGGGGAGTTGGGGTGGAAGTGGATAACGCACTTCCAAAACACTAAAGTGGCACCTCTGCGATGAATTTAAAATTGTTGTAACATACCATCACATGACCTTTAATGTTTACACAAAAAGTACACAAGCAATTTCCATGAAACTCTGTATCCAGGTGGCAGAAGTAAAAATATTAATATTGTAAGTGATCATGGGTTACCGGTACGTGCTCAAATTGCATGGAAGAGAGCTGTAGGCCCAAATATGTGATAATAATGCCACGCCCACCTTGATGACCTCCACCTGCTCCTCTTTAGCGTTGATGGGCCCCGGGGTCACAAGCGTCCTGTCGTTGGCGGGCTGCACCAGTGCAAGCGCACGTCCAACCGGCTGGAGAACACAACGTTAGGAATTTAGAACATGGAGTTATCATGATGGGTGTTACCAAATAATCCCAGATGTCGATGCGTGAAACATGATGAGGTCACATGGGAGGAGCTGCAGCATGTTTGGGATTGATATTGCACAACAACCATCATAATCAGTCTGACTTTGGCCATCCCTGCACTTCTTCACAGGGAGACACACTTCCATATTTCCCATGGTAACACCACATGAGACACACACCCACACACACACCCACAAGGCAGGAAGAGGTTATGCAACTTTGGCCCTCATTTGGATTGAACTTTCTCATCAAGTCTTGAGTGTTAAACATGCGGGAACCACCCTGATGGAAAGCAGATGTCACAAGTCGTATGCGCGCACACACGCGCACACACGAGTGCAAACTTATTACAAATGTCATTACAGGATTGCATACCATTTGTCAATAAGACTTTTGTAAGCTTGAAGGAGGTTCAATTTCATACAAGTGAAGAAAAAAATGAATGTAGTCCAAAAAGTAATAATTCATGCTTAGAATTAAGATGGAACAAAAGTGATGGTACAAAACTACATAAAAATTATGACAGAGATCAGGTATAAATGATAGCAAAACAATTAAATTAATTCAATAAAGGATAAGCGGCATAGAAAATGGACGGACGGAAAATACGCTGTCAACACGATAGCGCAAAACTAACTAAAAGTAGAAAATAAAAATAATACAAATTCAGTGGAACCTCAGCTAGTGTGTTTTTGGTTTTCGTCTTGTCGTATTATTAATGAACTGCGTGAGTGCAACTTTTTTTTTCCCCCAAAAAAACACCTTCCTAATGCATGGAAACAAGAAGCGTAAGTCAGCGTCATCGCCCACCTATGATGTCATTAACACATGACTTGAGTTCTACGGAATTCAAGAAATAACTCGTGTCAAAACAGGAAGGTGGTGTCGCGTCTTTGGCAGCAATCTTCACTGAAGGTAAAAACTGATTTGGTTAACAAACTGAATGTTAAGAAAAAGGTGGATTGACAGATTTTTGTATAAATGAAATGAAAATATTTGGGATTAACATGTAAAATGAAGTTAAATTGCATTACATGAAGTGACATGAAATGAAATGGAATACGAGCTGGAAGAAGAAGACGGACTGATCATAGAAAACAAATCTGTCGGCAGGAAACATTCACTGAAACAATTTAACAATACCTCACTCTGTTGTACACAACATCTGCTAATCCAGCATCCTAATCGTGTCAGGAGATACCCAAACATCCTCACCTTATCTCTGTGCTGCTGGTGCTCTGATGTCGGACCTGCTTGCTTCTGGTCGTGCAGTGTGAGCCTCAGTCGCCTGCACCCCTCCTGTAAAAAAAAACAATATGGAAATTGAGCTTGATGAGCAACCCCAAAAGGACCATTATGGGATGGATTTCCAAAAGTAGAGGAAAGACTGAGTCAGTAAAAGGAGACTGGATGGGAGGAGAAAAAGGAGGGGAGGAACCAAGTTTTGGAAGGCTGCACAGGCGCACATTGTTGACATGAAATGAAGTGTTACGGACGTCACAGGGATAGAGGCGGGGAAGCTGGGATCTTTGGGAATGGTTGCCGTAAACAATCTGGCAGCACGATAAAGAGGGGAGGGGGCTTAAGTTAGGTTGTGTATTTGCAACAAACGACTCTTAAGTTTGTCTTTCACTTCTCAGGAGGGAAATGACAGGAAACGCCTCTACCAGGAAGTGAAAGGGTGTGTGTGCGTGTGTTTGTCCCTGTGCAGGGAACCCCTTGTAAAGGATGGCCTTAGCGTGTGTGTGTGTGGCGGATGTGAGGGAGGAGGTCAGCGACATTACATAACACATTCCGAACAACATGCATTACATGCCAAATGTCAGGCACTGGGGGGTGGGCGGATCCATCCAAATATCAATAGGATGGTCATATTTTCTGGCTTGTCACAAATATGAGATTTTTGTGCAGTTTAGATTAATGGATATATTTGATTACAAAGTTTGATTGCACAGAAGGACTTTGGGAGGATTTGAATGAGCGCCACTATTGATTTTTGCTCCAACAATTGTATGTGATAAAAGGGAATCATTGTATTATTTTGATAATAATTTAACATTGTTGCATTTTTATGTTGATAGATTTTTTTTTCAAGAAAAAGTATCAGTAAAAGTAATCCTGTATTCACCTGGCATCAGATTGATACCAAAATGTGCAGTATCACCCACCCTCTGCTGACACACACAGCAGGCTGTGCATCGCAAAAACAGTGCAAACATTCAGTTACATAACTGCGTTGATATCCAATCAATTGGTGACATATTAAATCGGCTTCATCTGTTAATCTGTAATGCTTTGGGTCCGGAAAGGCATCCGGTTTGAAGACTAAGCCAAAACCATTCATGCGATTGACTGGCTGTGTCTGTGAATGTGGAAAAAAAATTAGTGATGATGTTAACGGCGAGTTATGAAGTTATGAATGTTCACTACGCCATGTCACATGCAAGCTATTTGTTGTATGTTAGCACCCAACATGCCAAGACCATCGCTTGGCAAAACTATTTTAATTGGAGTGTTCTTTTTTTGCCCTTCAGCTTCACATCAACACGCTGAAAGAAAAATAGTCCTAAAGCAACGATAGGTAACAATTCGACCTTAAATAATCATCTTGAATGGTCAGTAACCTGTTTCCTATCCAATATACAAAAACAACAGGCCTACTTTCTTCCCTAGCAAGCTGTCAAACAACAGGAAGGAAAAGTGTCTGATATTTCCAAGGAAAATAATCTACACAAGTAGAACTTGCGTCAAGAACCCCCAAAACTAACAATGTTTGCTATTCATCGCATTTTTTTGTCTTCTTGCTTTAAAGTGTATCAGTCATGTTAAGTCAAAAAGGTAAACCATTAGGTGTGTCACGAGACGAGATGATACAGACGATTGTGTCTACAAACAGAGTACAATTAATAAAAAGTACTAAAATGTTGTATTGCAATGTACTCATTTCATTTCTACTAGTTACACTCTTCTGCACTCTGTGTGTGTGTGTGTGTGTGTGTGTGTGTGCTACCAGTGCCGCCTCCACCCACCCACGCAAAGAAACATGACTATCAAAAGGGCTCACTCCTTTCATGCCGTTGTTCCATGGAACAAACTTGCCAAAGAGTGAACTCTCTTCCTGCCTGCTTGGAGGTTAGTACAAGAAAAACATGCACATGCAATATACGGAGGCAGGCAAAATTAGCACGTTCATTTTCATGTATTGATTGATACTTGATTGATTGGTACTGATTGATGGATTTATTATTGTCCAAGGCCCGATGGCCACGAGAAATCCTGACGCGTTTTGATCTAACCACAGAAGCCGCCTTAATATTTATTGTAATTACTACTTTTTCTGCTCACTAAAATTATTTTTGAAAGTAAATGCTGAATAATTATACTTCATAACAGAAGGGGGAGCCTTGCAGTAAAAAAAAAAAAAATACTCATTACTTTAAATTTAAAATGCACGGCAATATCCTCTATAAAACTCCTAAAATCCCCGAAAAAAGTGGTCATTTTAATATTTAAAAAAAATATTTTAAATATTTTTTCCTACCCAGATCTATGAAATGAACATTTTTTTTTATTTCCAGTAAACACATTTCCATTTTTTATTTAAAAAAAATAAGGGTGAAAAATGGAGATAAATATTTTACACACAGTATACTTAAAAAAAGTAGAAGTACTGTAAAAAAAAAAAAAACAACGTGGTCGTTAAGTGTGGCAGCTTCTGCAATCAGCAACATGTACTTTGACACAAATGAGGTAGAAGTAGAAGGCAATATAAAGATCTTTGTACCATTGTTCCACTTCCAAAAGGTCTGTCACGAGGCTACTTCCTGTTAACAGAGACCAGTCAGGACTCCACCTTTTGCATTCTGCCTTTAGGCCCCTGCATAAAGTGTCATCCAAATCTTTGGGCTGTTTTTTAAGCAAACCTTACTCCTCGCCCTGGAGCTTTCGTGCTCAGTGGAGGTAAAAGAAAAAACATCACCACAGGCAATATATGAAGGTTCAGATGAAATAAAATGTCTTCTTTGAAAAACACAAGACCAAAAATAATCCTTTTGTTGCACGTGCCCTCCTCACATTACACCCGTGACGGAGCCTTGTTGGGTAGGAAAGAAGACGTAACACTACCCACTCACAAAAGCGCACTGTGACATCGCGTACGGGAAAACATAACACGTAAACACACAAGGTAAGCCTGAGTAAACACACGGAGCAGAAATGTGAGCTGCTGCACACAAACAAAGAAACAAAAGCTGCTGAGCTCCAGGCTGGCTGAAGGCCTTTCAAAGCTAAAGAGACACTTTGTGCCCCTTTTTTGGCACCGGGAGGAGGTCTGTAAATCATCTGATGGAGGAAAGATGAGAAGCCTGTAAGCACCTGCTACATTCCATGGAATCTTACACTGCTTCTGTTGTGTGTGTGCGCAGTAAATCACTACCAGACCTCCTCTCTCCTATCTCTACCTGCTGCACACACACACACAACGTCTATCTCACACTCCAACAACATTTTCATGCTCATGTCAGCACACTGTTACTTCGTTAAACAACATATCTTTGCAAACACTGCCATCCTCGCGTATAGAGGATCTTTGACCAGCACGTTTACAGTAGATACTTCCAACAGGAGCATAATCCTGTCAGGGAGAAGGTTTTGGCTGTACATCCCATCCATCCATGCATTTTCCACCGCTTATCCGGGTCCAGGTCGCGGGGGCAGCAGCTTCAGTAGGGAAGTCCAGACTTCCCGGTCCCCAGCGACCTCTTCCAGCTCCATCGGGAAGACACCAAGGCGTTCCCAGGACAGCTGTGAGACATGGTCCCTCCAGCGTGTCCTAGGTCTTCCCGGGGGCCTTCTCCCGACTGTGCATGCCCGAAACGCCTCACCAGGGAGGCGCCCGGGAGGCATCCGGACTAGATGCCCGAGCCACCTCAACTGGCTCCTCTCGATGTGAAGGAGCAGCGCCTCTACTCTGAGCTCCTCCCGGATGGCCGAGCTCCTCACCCCTCACCTCACCCTCCTGTACATCCCTAAAACAGCAAACTGTTCTGTCATACAGAGGATCTTTGACCGGTGAAGTAGATTAAAAACAACAGAGCGCTCTTGTACATTCAGGATCTTTGACTGAGCATTTCTGTTATGTAATGGATGACTGATTAGTTTTTTGTGGTGGACTCCTAAAAACAGGAATGCCGGTGTCATAAAAAAGATCTTTGACTAGTATTTTTCCAGTAGATCCCAAAGAACAGCACATTGCTCCTGTTGCCTAAAGCATGTGTCCAACTCATGCCATGGAGGGCCGAGACACTGCAGGTTTTCTCCGCCACCAGTTTCTCCAGCAGGTGCTTGAATTGATGAGCTCCTTCCCTCAAATTGAAGGAGGTGTTGATCATTAAAATCACACGCTTTAGCGACCGGCTGCAAAGAAACCCTGCAGGGTCTCGGCCCTCCATGGACACCCCTGACCTAGAGGATCTTTGACGAGTGTTTTTGAAGCAGATCCTTAAAAACAGCAAAGCACTTCTGTCCTATAAAGGACGTCTGACTTGAGTTTTTGCAATAAATCCTTAAAAATAAAGCATTTCTGCCATATGGAGGATCTTACAGTACATGCATAAAAAATACAGATCAGTCAATACATTTGTACGAGCAACACAGTTTGAAGTAATTGTCTCATCAGAAAGCCTGTTAAAAACGTTTATTGATCATGAAAACGTACGAGTCTTTCAGCTTCCTGTTATAAAGAATACAGGTACAAGAGGTACAAGAGTGGAAACGTCTAAACTGTTGGGAAGCAGAGCATCTTGTGTATGACTTTATATTTGATTTTTAGATTCTGGATCCAGATGGACGTAAGGGAGTGAAGTTTAAACCTTGGTTTGTCACAATGGTTTAAACTTGGTGGTTGGTTTGTCACAATTAATGGTGATTAGCTTGGTGTTGTGCAGGGGTGTCAAAATGTGTTACTGTACAAGAAAAATAAACAGGAATGGGGAATAATATGAAGTCAAAATATTATGGGAATAAAGTCATGCAGTGAGGGAAGAACTATTTGAACCCCAGCTGATTTTGTAAGTTTGTCCACTAACAAAGAAATGATCAGTCTATAATTTCAATGGTAGGTTTATTTGAACACAGAGACAACAATGACAAAAAAATTCAGAAAAATGCGTTTCAAAAAGAGTTATAAATTAATTTGCATTTCCATGAAGGAAATAAGTATTTGATCCCCTATCCGTCACCAAGATCTCTAGCTCGCATTTTTTTTGGATTTTCTTTTTGGATTTTCTTTTTTTCCCTCTCAGTGTTCAAATAAACCTACCATTACAATTATTGACTGATCATTTCTTTTTTAGTGGGCAAACTTAGAAAATCAGCTGGGGTTCAAATAGTTTTTTCCCCTCACTGTAGGTACAAGAGAACAATTTATAAGAAGAAAGTTGAAATAGTTTAATTAAATTAAAAAAAACAGAAATGGAAAAAATGCTGCAATTTTATGAGAATAAAGTGAAAATATTAAAAGAGAAAAGCTGTATTGAAAAAAAGTTGTCATTTTATGAGAAAAAAAGCAGAATATTATGAGGAAAAAATCATTAGTAGCAGAGAGTTGAAATATTTACAAAATACCAGGGTTTTTTAAGCCGTGATATGAGGAAACAAAGTCAGGGAAAAAAGTTGTAATACGGGAAAATATTTCAAAAATAAAATTTACAAAAACAATTTAGGAAGAAAGTAGTTGGGGGTAAAAACAGCAGGTATGTAAAAGAACTGTTAAGAGAATTAAGCAAAACTATTAAGAGAAAAAAGTCGTATTCTAATGACGTAAAAAAAGCTGCAATTTTACAGAAAAAAGAATGCAATTTAAGTAACAGACTTGAAATATCAAAGAATGCTCTCTCTGGATCCACATCATCACTCTACACCCATTACTTAAGCAGCTCTCGCTTTGATTAACAGCGGGTGTACTGCTCACCGGCTCGGCGCTGACGCAAAATCACACGGCTCTACGTTGAACGAGATGGAAGTACCCGGTGAGGGAGCAGAGCTGTCGTCCTCCAAATCATTTGTTTTGAAGCCAGAAGACGTTGCGGCAGTGGTGGGGGAGTATAAAGAACGACTCTCCCAAATCCGCTCCTGCGTTCGTTATCCCCTGCCAGGCCAAATTTGCTTCTTATGCTCTTCATTTTTGTGCTTGGGCAAGGCCAATTACATCTCCCCTACCTGGCGAAACTCAATGGACTTCTTTGGTGACGCTTGTTGCACCGATTTGTGTTGTCGCTGTTCATCATTGTATGTTGCATTTGACGCATTGTGAAAGTGACGTCAGGAGACTATCAGCATTTGCTAACTACTGCCGCCTAGAGGCTTGGCATGCTTGCATTCCACGTTTGCCTTGTCCACACGTAGCAGGGTATTTTGAAAACTGCATATTTCTCCCTCTCCGTTTTTGAAAACCGCAGTCATAAGCATGCCAAAGCTGGAGTTACTAAAATTCTATCCAATCAGAATCATCTCTGTCCTCCGTCACTTCCGCAAAACATCAAACACGGCGCTAGGCTCGTTCTTATGGACTGACAAGGAGGTAGGATTACTTCTGAATTGTTGATTTAGAATACAAAGTCAACAAGACGCAAGAAAATATTGTCAGTTCTGAGGGCGTTCGACACAGGAAGTGGTGCTTGGAGACGCGAAACGTTTTCTCCAGATCCACACAGGGGTCAGCGATTTTGTATTTTCGTATTTTGTGCCAATATCTGCGGATTTGTGTAAATGATACGCAAAAACGTGGAAAAAACCTTCGTTTTATGAGATACGCCTACGTGTGGACGGGGCATTAGAGTGGATGCAGTGAAACAACCGAGGCAGTGTGGACAGACATTTTACAAACTTCTGGTACGTGTAGACCGGGCCAATACAAGCTTTTTTTCTGGGATGAACCTGGCGAGGGTTGGTTATTTTTTTGGAAATTGTGTAATTTTATTAATTTTTTATTATTTTCTGACTTTTTCCCGGAAAGGGTTATTTATATTTGGTTGTGCGTGGCTTTCTGGAAAACAATACAGTAAATGTTTACGTTTAGGCAGACTGAGCCTGAACCCCCAACAGAGAAGGGAAATGTGAAAAGGTTTAGGGACCCCTGGGCTGCTTATTATTATTATATGGTCTTTGCACACCCTCTGACCTTAATGGCCACTAAAAATCTGAATGAGCGATGGCACAGACGCACGCAGTTTTGAAAAGTCAACAATGGCCTTTCTTTTATGGGTTACAACATCATATGAAGCGATAAGGCGAAAGTGTCGCAGTGCAAGTCAATTATTAAACCAAAAGCGGCGTCATCTCTCATAGCATGCACTGTGCGTTAAAGCTTATTAAAAAGGCTCCATGTGCACAGGTGCTACCCATCAAAATCCCCCCACAGGCTGTTCGCCCTCATTAGTAACTCAGTCAAGTCACAGGACCTCTTCACATCCTTCAAACACCTTTTGAAGGTCACCTGCCAAAATCACGCCTCAAAAGTATATAGTCGAAATTAAATAAAAAATAATTTGCATTAGCAATATAATCCACCCATCCATTTTCTATACCGCTTATCCTCATTAGGGAGAGGCGGGGTACACCCTGGACTGGTCGCCAGTCAATCCCAGGGCAGACAAACAAACAGTCACACTCTAATGGACAATTTAGAGTCGCCAATTAAGCTAACATGCATGTTTTTGGAATGTGGGTGGAAACCGGAGTACCAGGAGAAAACCCTCACACGCACGGGGAGAACATGCAAACTCCACACAGAGATGCCCAACGAAGATTCGAACCCTGAACCTCCTGACTGTGAGGCCAACATGCCACCCACTCATCCACCGTGCGGCCTAGCAATATAATATCAAATAATTTTTCAATTAAAAAAAAGTTGACTTTTTGAATGTCACTAGTAAATGATGTATATAAATACTTAATATCATCACACACGGACGGCTGGTTAAAAAAATCTGACTTCAGACACGAACGCAAGTGTCCAAATGAAAAGCTAAGGCGTTTCTGACCTTGTCATGTTCTTGTCTTCTCATGTCCTCCACGGTGTACAGCCTCGTCATCATGGCGCACGTGCTGCTAATAAATAGACAAGAAGAAATAAATAAGAGCGTACAAGTAGGAGAAGTTCTGCGGTGCAGCAGCACGTCCCGGTAGCGGTGCTGTCTGAGCAGGTCTGAGTTTTTCTCTGTACGTCAGTTGGAAAGACACGCCCACCAAAGCGGGGATGACCAAATATGGCCGCCTAGGAGGCGGGAAGTGGACGAGCCATGGCGGGACAGCCGGCCCTTTGTGGCATCTTGGAAAAGGAGCACATCATGGTCTCCTGTGAATGACACATGCTACACTTTTATATGTCATCTACATAAAAGTTACGTTTATTACTACTGCGTTGTATTATTATCTCTAGTAATGCTACCAATGCAACAGAGTTTCATTGATGTAGTTTGTCATTTTTCTTTTATTAAATGTAGCTTTTTAATTTATCATGTTCTAAAATTATATATTATGTTTTTTTTCTTTGACTTTTTCATGCATTATATATGTGTTTATTATGAAATAATACATTTTATTAATGTGATTAATATATTAATACTTTAAATTTGTACTTTTTGTAGTATCTTCTTATAAATTAATATAACATTTTTAATTTTTTAAATATTTTTACTTTATTTTTTATATTATTTTATTTTATATTTATGATTTTTTTATATATTTTTTTAACATGTTATAGTTTTTATGTGGGCCGCACGGTGGTTAGCACAGTGGTTAGCACATTGGCCACACAGTCAGGAGATCTGGAAGACCTGGGTTCAAATCTCCGTTGGGCATCTCTGTGTGGAGTTTGCATGTTCTCCCCGTGCGTGTGTGGGTTTTCTCCGGGTACTCCGCTNCTCCGGTTTCCTCCCACATTCCAAAAACATGCATGTTAGGTTAATTGCCGACTCTAAATTGTCCATAGGTATGAATGTGAGTGTGAATGTTTGTTTGTCTATATGTGCCCTGCGATCGACTGGCGACCAGTCCAGGATGTACCCCGCCTCTCGCCCAAAGTCTGCTGGGATAGGCTCCAGCATCCCCGTGACCCTAATGAGGATAAGCGGTATAGAATGAATGAATAGTTTTTATGTATCAGTTTCTACATTTTTATTCCTTACATGAATATTATAGTTTAAGTATAATTAAATAACACATTTTTGTTTTATACATTTACTATCACTTACTGCAATTGTATGTATTTTACATTACAAATGATTAGCATTAGTCATGATGCCAAAAACAAATGACTAGTTGTAATAAGAAAATGTATTACTAGATTTTTATATATTTTTTAAATGTTCTTTAATTTAATACATCACTTATAATAGATGTGAAAGTCCAGCGTAGAAAGATAACGTTTAAAACAAGCACAAGTTACAATAACTGAGAAAATTCCACAGCGATAAGACCACAAACATGCACTTTTAATGTAAAATAGGCAGGTTTTTATGACTAAGACTAGACTAGATACATTTGAAACAACAGGTGGAAAAATGAAACACAACTGAATCACCAATCTATTTATACGGTCAACTAAAAGTCTTAGTTGAGTTCAGTCTGTGTGTGTGTGTGTGTTGCCAGAACAGCTTCCTTCTGTTGCAGTCTGATTCCATGTGATCCAGATTGGCACAGACTTGCAAGGGAATAAAGACCGTAATGGTATTAAAAGGCTGCGGAGGAGTCAACAACGCAGGGGATGAGGCAACATGAAAACAGCTGCCACAGCACCAACAGGAATAAAACTATTCATATGCATATAAAAAGACAACATGAGCTGCTTCATATGGAAGGTATGTGGATGAGATCCCTGACGGCGGACTTGAGACAATTACACAAAAATGATGTCATGCCAGACAGAAGAAACTGCTTCCCGTCTTAATGACTCACAAGAATCCCGCCTGTTCTTATGTGTCTGCTCTCACTTCTCAAGGCACATGAGAAAATGCGGTACAAAGACATGTTTCACTGGATTATGATGACCACTTGCAGGCCATTTTTACAACCTTGGCTTCTTCTATGCACCTATTTGTGGTAGACTGCGTTCTATTATAGTCAAAACATTCATTTTCTATGCCGCTTATCCTCATTAGGGTCGCGGGTATGCTGGAGCCTATCCCAGCTGGCTGTGGGCGAGAGGCGGGGTACACCCTGGACTGGTCGCCAGTCAATCGCAGGGCAGGGTAGGGTAGGGTAGTCAAAACATATTGAAATAAAAGTGATACTTAGTATTTGAGTCACTAGGTGGCAGTAATGATACAAAACATAAATCAGACACTACCTTACCTTACCGTACATTACCTTAACACTGCAGGAAGTCAGCCATGGCACGTCTGACATGATCGAGTGAACACAAGTTCTCCTCACATTCCATGTGGAAGTGGTATGTTTTTAGCTTCTTATGTTTAGAAGAAATAAATTACAGGCTAACTGATTAGCTTGTTAGCTCGCTAGCTAGCGTCGGTCTCAAGTCTCTGCTGCATACAAGTTGCGCAATGTGATGTAAACAAAGAAAAACAGGAATGTAAAGGTGACTATAAGGGTGTTATTTCATGTTTTCAGGTTTTTTGTGCTCTAACTACATAAAATAATCCATTTATTAACACTGAATATCATGGAAATTCGTGAATTACGGAACCAAATAATTCCAATAAAGGAGGGCCGATTATACTTCACTCATATTCACTGGACACTCATATTTCAGTTGACTTAAGTGGGCACAAGCGAAACTAGCCACTGCTTGCACATGTACTCGACCTCCATTTTACTCGTTTTATATCTTTTGAACCTTTATAATATTGCTAAGTATTTTCCAGAATGTATTCTTTTACCTTTATGTGTGTAAGATATATAATATATATATATTATATAAGTATTCAAATAATTGCATAACTTGCATTGCAGTATTTGTCATATTTTTGTACAAACTGTTTCTATGTGTACAAAGTGTTTCTATGAAGCTGCACGGTGGCCGAGTGGTTAGTCTGTTGGCCACACCGTCCGAAAAGCTGAGTTTGAATCTCTGTTGGGATTGATGTTTCTATGTAGTAAAGAAGTTACTTCTTTGTAGTAAAGTAGAAGAAGCGTCATGTGTTCATTACACCACATTAGTTTGCGGGAAAACATGCTGCCGTTATTGGTATCGGTTGATATCCGTATCGGTCCTGCTGGATAATATTAGATATCGATAAGAAGCCAACATTGAGCAGGTGAAACCACAATGCATTAGGACTTGATGAGTTGGTCACCTAGACAAGTTGTCAACATCAAATAGTTCAACTGAATGAGATGACCCGTCTTTGCAAACCTGTTTTTGGGAATGATTTTCAATAACAGTTTTAATATCAGTGAAATTATAACTGGTAGATGACAATAAATAATAATATATTTCATCGCCGCTGGGCAGCTATTTGATACAATGGCCATCATATAACCTTATCTGTTGTTTGCTAACTAGCTAAGAACCCTTGAGATCGTTTTTTACAGCAGGTGCCTATAATCACTGGTCTGTGTGAGTGACAGGAAGAAAAGCCTGATTGAAGTCGTTTGGTGGCACTTATTGGTTTGCAGATTTACTGTAAATCTCCATAACCTTTTTAGATTCAGATCACAGAACTAAACTAACTTCCTTACAAATATTTTGTACATTACGGTGGAAGCTTGGTTAGTGTGTTTTTTGGTTAGCAT
>QODF01000126.1:1277804-1397179 GCA_024372805.1 Oostethus manadensis | reverse complement strand
TTCTGTTCACTACTTTCATGGACAGAATTTCTAGGCGCAGCCAGGGCGTTGAGGGGTTTCAGTTTGGTCGCCGCAGGATTTGATCTCTGCTTTTAGCAGATTATGTGGTCCTGTTGGCTTCATCGAGCAGTGACCTTCAACTCTTAATGGACCGGTTCGCAGCTGAGTGTGAAGCGGCTGGAATGAGAATCAGCACCTCCAAGTCCGAGTCCATGGTTCTCGCCCGGGAAAGGGTGGAGTGCCATCTCCGGGTCGGGGATGAGGTCCTGCCTCAAGTGGAGGAGTTTAAGTACCTCGGGGTCTTGTTCACGAGTGATGGAAGGATGGAACGTGAGATGGACAGGCGGATTGGTGCGGCGTCTGCAGTGATGCGGACTCTGCACCGATCTGTCGTGATGAAAAGAGAGCTGAGCCAAAAAGCAAAGCTCTCGATTTACCGGTCGATCTACGTTCCTACCCTCACCTATGCTCATAAGCTTTGGGTAGTGACCGAAAAGACAAGATCGCGGATGCAAGCGGCCAAAATGAGTTTTCTCCGCAGGGTGGCTGGGCTCTCCCTTAGAGATAGGGTGACAAGCACTGCCATCCGGGAGAGACTCGGAGTAGAACCGCTGTTCCTCCGCATTGAGAGGAGTCAGATGAGGTGGCTCGGGCATCTGGTTAGGATGCCTCCCGAACGCCTTCCTGGGGAGGTGTTCAGGGCAAGTCCAACCGGTAGGAGGCCTCAGGGAAGACCCAGGACACGTTGGAGAGACTTTGTCTCTCAGCTGGCCTGGGAACGCCTCGGCATCCACTGGGAAGAGCTAGACGAAGTGGCCAGGGAGAGGGACCTCTGGGCTTTCCTGCTTGGGTTGCTGCCCCCGCGACCCGACCTCGGATAAGCGGAAGAAAATGGATGGATGGAAGTCTTATGATGCTGTACCATGCCTAACTTCTTTTTACACTTGCGTGACAGCTAGCAATGCTAAATGAATTGTAGATTGTATCCTATTGTACAGTGGTTAACATAATATAATTTACACAGTTAAGAATGTTAAAATGTTACTTAAAACACAGCGTGTAGAATTGATAAAAACTTTATGATGGCTACAGTTTGACACTTTATTAAATGCAAGTTTGATATAGTGTAGTAAAATGCAGTATTACATTGTGACAGTGTGTGACAGACATTACTGTCTTTTTGGGATCATCTCTCATTAGTATGTGCTGTGCAGACCATACCAACATGTGTACACACTTCTTAGCAACAAACATTGCCATTTCCAAAACACTGTGCTGGGACTACATGTTTGGCACAATAACTTGTCTGGGAAAAAAAAACTGGAATGGTATATGGAAACTGGATGCCGCCCACAGAAAGAATTGATACTATACCAGCAAAACAGGTATGGCATAGCTTTGCTGGATGGGCGGTGTAGTATCGTAGTGACTTTCCCACTGCAAGCTTTTGTTGTTACGTCACACAATACCACAACGTGAAGTGTCCAAACTTTTTCCACAAAGGGCCAAAACTGAAATGATGCAAGGTTGATGTACTGCATTGTAAAGCAACGCAGGTAGATATGCTAAGAAGTTTGATATATTTCAAGAATAAACTGCATCTCAGCTTTGTAATATTTAGTACTGAATATTACAAAAAATAATATATTTTTTCCCTCATTTTTCCTTGTTCTTAAATAATTTTCATAAATGTTCTTCTCACGTTATGAGTTTATTTCTATATTTTGACTTCATTCCCATAGTATTATAACTTTCACCAACTTACTTTTCCAAAAATTATAACTTTGTGTTTCATTTGTCATAAGATTATGACTTATATAAAATATATTTTTCCTCTTAATATTTCAACCCTACTACTATTGAAATAATTTTTTCCTCATAACATTCGTGGGTTATTATCATAAAATTAGGACTTTTGTTGACTTTTTTTCCTTTAATATTATGACTTTATTCTTCTAAAATTGATTGATTTCTATCAATTTATGCTGTTTTTTGACTTTCTTCTTGTAGAATTTTATCTTGTATTTTTGGCTTTATTGCCATAATATTGTGAGTTTATTATTTTAACATTTTGTTTTGTCTACAACCTCTTTTGCTTTCTCATAATACTGTATTACAACTTTTAAAAAGTCTTTATATTTTAACTTGCTATGCTACTAAAACTATGATACTGAAATTATATTTTCTCATGTTATGAGATTACCTTTTCCCCTTTACATTACATTTTCACTTTGTATTTGTAAAATTACTGATGACGTTTTTACTTTTCTTGTTAAATCATATTTTGGAGAACCTCTGTTTTAAAAGATTGCCAAACAGGATAATATAAACAGGAACATATAAATAACCCAGAAGAGCAACACAAGCTCCCTGCAGGGTGCTGCCTTTCATGTGCATTTAAAATGTGGGAAAGTGAAACGCTTGTTTTGGCATTCCATGAATTGATTCCCATTTTTGGCTGGTGTAGAAAGGTAAGTAGATGAGTGATCGTGTTGACTTAACCGTATCAGGATAGTGTGTGTACAACAACAAAGAGGACCTGCCTTAGAATGATATAAGTATGCACGTCTCCCTAAAAGGCCACATCACACACCTAGGGAACTGTATTTCTAGTCTTTTCTGGAATGTGCCGCCTCATCATAATGAGCAAAAACATTCCTGCAGCAGGAGATAAAAGAACAAATCAACAGCTGCTAGTGCAAGATACATAAATAGAGAATTTTGTTCTTTTCTAGTTTGAGGCTGATGACAGTTCTGCAGTGGCGCAAAACAAACAAAAAATGGTGGGGCTGTGGCTTCCCTGTTGTGTGTGACAAAACATCAGCGTGTTTGGTGTGACTAATGAAATGCTTGCAAACTGGAAGCGATGTTTGTGACATGAGAAACGTCTCCAATCGGCCTTGTTAGCTCACAGCTTTAGTGATGAAGTGACAATAAATGTGCATACCTGTCAACACCAGCCGACACCCGATAGCTCGGCCTGCAGACCTGAACAACAATCATGACCTGTAATGACACCGTTAGTATTAACGAATACAGTGGAACCTGAAACGTTGATCTTTTTTCCACAAGAAACAATAGAAATTGAATTAATTATTAATATTAATTAATTTTGATATATATAATAATAGATATAATATCAGCTTGATTCACAGCACAGGCAACATTTTAACATATTCAACTGGCATACATGTGTAAAAATAAGCTGTTCACAGTACCATAAAACAAAACTACTCACCTTTGATAATGTGAGACAAAAGCAATGCAAGGGCTGTGAACTTTAACATTCTTTTCAGGTGGGGTGATGGACGGGACCACCAGCGAATGGTGAAAATATCAAAATCTTTATTTCCACACATGGTTCACACCCCCTCTAAACCCTCCTAGCTTGTTCTCCTCCATTTGCAATAGAAGTGACTGTTGTATACATGCCTCACACACTTATAACATCACATTTCAAGTAAAAACTGTATAGGTCCTCACCTTAGGACCACAGAACAAAGTGCGAAATCTCAATGCTCAGCAAAAAACAATCAGTGGAGCATAAAGACATAAACATCCATCCATCCATCCATTTTCCTCCGCTTATCCGGGTCCGGGTCGCGGGGGCAGCAGCTTCAGTAGGGAAATCCAGACTTCCCGGTCCCCAGCGACCTCTTCCAGCTCCACCGGGAGGACACCAAGGCGTTCCCAGGCCAGCTGTGAGACATAGTCCCTCCAGCGAGTCCTAGGTCTTCCCGGGGGCCTTCTCCCGACCGGGCATGCCCGAAACACCTCACCAGGGAGGCGCCCGGAGGCATCCGGACTAGATGCCCGAGCCACCTCAAATGACTCCTTTCGATGTGAAGGAGCAGCGGCTCTACTCTGAGCTCCTCCCGGATGGCCGAGCTCCTCACCCTATCTCTTAGGGTGAGTCCAGCCACCCTACGAAGGAAACTCATTTCCGACGCTTGTATCCGCAATCGCATTCTTTCGGTCATGATCCATAACCATAGATGAGGGTGGGAACGTAGATCGATCGGTAAACAGAGAGATTTGCCTTCCGGCTCAGCTCTCTCTTCACCACGACGGTCCGGTACAGCGCCCGCATTACTGCAGATGCTGCACCGATCCGTCTGTCGATCTCACGCTCCAACCTTCCCTCACTCGTGAACAAGACCCCGAGATACTTGAACTCCTCCACCTGAGGCAAGACCTCACTCCCAACCCGGAGGGTACAGTCCACCCGTTTCCGACTGAGAACCATGGCCTCGGATTTGGAGGTGCTGAGTCTCATCCCAGAAGCTTCACACTCAGCTGCAAACCGCTCCAGTAAACGCTGAAGGTCACAGCCTGATGAGGCCATAAGGACCACATCGTCTGCAAATAGCAGAGACGAGATCCTAAGGTCACCAAGCTGGACTCCCTCAACACCTTGACTGCGCCTAGAAATTCTGTCCATGAAGATTATGAACAGAATCGGTGACAAAGGGCAGCCTTGGCGGAGGCCAACGTTCACCGGAAACAAGCTCGACTTACTGCTGGCAATGCGAACCAGGCTCCTGCTTCGATTGTACAAGGACCGAATGGCACGTAGAAGCGGACCATCAATCCCGTACTCCCGGAGCACCCCCCACAGGACACCACGAGGGACACGGTCGAATGCCTTTTCCAGGTCTACAAAGCACATGTAGACTGGTTGGGCAAACTCCCACATACCCTCGAGTACCCTTGCAAGGGTGTAGAGCTGGTCCAGTGTTCCGCGACCGGGACGAAAACCACATTGCAGCTCCTCTAACCGAGGTTCGACTAACGGTCGTACCCTTCTCTCCAGCACCCTGGAGTAGACTTTCCCAGGAAGGCTGAGGAGTGTGATCCCCCTATAGTTGGAACACACCCTCCGGTCACCCTTTTTAAAAATGGGGACCACCACCCCGGTCTGCCAGTCCAGAGGTACTGTTCCTGACTTCCATGCAATGTTGTAGAGGCGTGTCAACCAACACAGTCCTCCAACATCCAGAGCCTTGAGGAATTCTGAGCGGAACTCGTCTACCCCCGGAGCCTTGCCACTGGGGAGTGATTTAACTACCCCAATTACCTCAGCCACGGTGATAGAACTGTCCACGTACGTATCCTCAGACTCTGCTTCCTCTACGGAAGGCATGTCAGTGGGATTGAGAAGGGCCTCGAAGTGGGGGAGACATAAACATGTAAAAAAAAGAAAAAAGTAGGCTTTTCCAAAAGCGGTACATGCATGCTGTATATTTTAACTCTATTCACTTCTATGTGTATCGTGAGATATTTCTCCTGGATATCACTGGTACCTTTATGATTTGCCAATTAAAAAAAAAAAAAACAGAAAGTCAAAAGTGATGTTTTTCAAATGCAATATTTGACTGTTCAGACAGTCCCAGTCAAACATTTAGACACTTTCCCATGCTACTGAATGAGAACATGTTTACAAATGATTGATTTGTTATGTGTATATGACATATTTTTTCAATAAAGGTGGTATTTGGCGATCCATTTAAAAATCCTGGTTTTGATTATTGATTTGGTACACATAAGCCCTTTGTTTCTTCGATACAGTGATTGTGTTTTATATTTCACAACCACTGTCAAACGTTATAATTCCAGAAATCGTGCATATTTTCGAGTCCTGCTTTTAAAAAGTTTTTCAGAGTGAGTAATTTGTGAGACGAGTGATCACTTCCTAAAAAGCTGGCAGATCTCTGCTGGAGGAGTGAGAGAGTGCATGTCGGCGTGACTCCTTCAAGTTACGGCAATTATGAATGAGATATTAAAAAAATGGTCCACGAATACACACAATGACAGCATGAAAAAAAAATGCCAAGAAATGCAATTTTTTTTTGTTAAGAGTCTTTTTTTTTTTACTAAATGCATATGCAATACAAAAACATTCAGAAATGTACCCAGTTAGCAATTACATTATGGTGATACCGGAACAAACCCCATTCAGTACAATGATCCCACTTTAGGACATAAACAACACAGTCCAGCCAAATGTACTTCAGTTGTGATTGTTCAAAGTGGATACAAAATTAAACTAGTAATGTAAAATACAAACATTTACATTTTCATTATCAATTTTAAGGCATCATAATTCCATGATGTGGTCTGTGACATTATATAAAAGAAATGCATAGAAATAGTGCAAATATTTTGCCTTAAAAATGGAAGGAAACTATATAAGACGCTAATAAAAAGGTACCAAGTGCAGCAATAGACCTCACTGTTCATTTGTCAGTCTAATTGTGTACCAGACGGCTTACAAAACGCTCCCAGAAGGAAGTCCCCTTGACCAAAAAGGAAATTCAGCTTCCTTCCATTCACTCCTCATGTGGAGAATTCTTACCCTACTAACCTTTATAACATTCCCTTCCTTGATCTGAAGTGTATGGTCTGGACTATTCGTCTAAAGGTGAGCTACACTTCAACAGGAGCTGGTCTGGAGGTTGCCTTCAGTTAGGATGGAGGTGATGGAGGACGGGTCGTAAATGCTGTCGTCGTCATCCGAGCTGAGAGCAGATGAATCCAAAACGGGCCTCATTGTGGCTTTCCTCCTGCAACACCCGACGGTTACCATTACTACAATTTTTTTTTTTTATTACTACTTTTAGAGCTGTCAGTTTCCACTCATTAGGGAGCTCACACAGCGCCCTCTACTGGGCAAGCCAAGCGATACACTTGCATAAGCCTTGCCTTGAATGTCCCTTAGGGGGTTCTGGAGTGTAATAAAACTGCATTTACGATGATACATTGTACACATGTCACAATGTGAAATACCTCATACACACTGAGAATCTCTTCCAGGTGTGTGAGGAGTGTATGCATCAGAATTCCCGGGTAACGGTGTAACTCACATGCAGATTTATTTTCCATTTGACGCAAAGAGTTGTGTAAACACACCCTTAGTGAGAAAAAGTAGTCGTGAAAGTTCTGCAGCTTACTTGAGCTCCGTTTCCAAAGCTGTGACGCGCGACTGCAAGGCCTCTTTGAGCTCCATCTGCTCCTCCATGTCTCTTTGAGCCTTCCTTCTCAGCGTGTCGACCCTCTCCAGCTCAGTCTCGCCTTCGTCCACCTGCCTCTTAAGAGCCTTCACTTTTAGGGAAAGCTGTAAAGACAACATGTAAAAAGGGACAGCTGATGAGCACTCACTTGCTTTCTTGATACTTAAATACAGTGGAGCCCGTTTGAAATCGACATGCCTCGGCTTGGCTCTTGCTGATTTGAGTGAAACTAATCATTGCTTGCACATTTACTTGTGACTTTGGGTCGAGAAGAACGGGTGATAAAGTATTTTCCTACTAGGGCAGTTTGCTGACATTTCCCTCCATTTGTACAAACGGGTGTGGATGAAGTTTGTTTAAAGAACTGCTGAGAAGTTGACACAAACAGAAGAAAGACTATTTGGTCTTGTAACAATGTTTTGAACAACACTGGACAAAAACTTCATAAGTTGGCCGACGTACGCCTGGATGATGCTTCTGCATCATCACTATGCTGTCCCCTCAAATGCTTTTATAAGTCTTTCCTTGCATGTGACATGGATTTGTCTCCGAAAACGCTGGAGGTGCTGTTTTTAGGGCCCTGTGATATGATTGAATTGCAGACAGAATTGTGGAACTGGCCAAAAAAAATTGAATTTACTATTAAATGTGGATTCACGTGCAAATTGTCAATGTGAATGAAATGCTGTCATCGTGCAGAGAAGGAACGTTCGTGTGGGTAAGTATTTACCCGGCGGATGGCTCAGTCATGGCAGAATTCCATTACCAACACTAAACCGCCCCATCCCGTACATGTTAAAATGGCGATAGACACTTGAAATTTGGCAGTACCTATTGTGATGGAGTGTGAATGGAAGCTTGCGGGATTAGCTTAGTTTAGTGCTAGTGGCTGTGTGTGCAACTCATGTGGATGTGTATATTTTTACCACGTTATGCTTTACCGCTTTAATGTAAGGAGCGTTTTCCATAGCACAATGACGACGTGCAGAGTGAAAAAAGCAAGTCTTAGACATTCGTCAACTGGCATCATTCTCAACACACAGTACACCTTCAAAATGCAAGTGCCTTTTGCCCCACGTTGTGTAACTTTTTAAACAAAACTAAGCGCTTCATTAAAAAATCTTACATATGTAGTTGGAATTGCATGGGTGACTACGTCTTCCTTAATAACAAGCGGAGGCATTACAGTTTGTTAAAGTTTTTGTAGCAATGTGTGCAGAGGCTAACATCCCATTAGAAAAGTTAGCTTGACTACATCCATTTCTCATTTAATGGGAAAAATTAATCGTTGATGTATTGCATCAATAAATGTCTGTTTTTTTGCATTTAATTAACAAGTGACCAAACCTGCCTACCATCACCAAGTGTGGTGTGAATGAATAATGATGACCTCAGTGTAAGCGCTTTGAGGGGCTTTGATAAAGCGCATAACAAGTGTAATTCATTATAAATATTTTATTTACAATTTCTCCTGGTAAAAATAAGTTTAAAATAATTATAGAATGTTAAATGTAAAAAACGGAACTCTAAATAATCAAAAGAGGAAAAAATTGGGGAAAAATGAAAGGGCCCTATATTTCCTGGAGAGTCAACTCAGCGAGCAACCACAACTCGTCTGTTCAGCTTTTTAGCTTCCTTGTTGGAAATGAATAATAGCAATTAAGGAGAGCCAGGGAGTGTTACTGCAGCTGGAGTCAATCAGTGTTTTACAATTTACTTTTATCACAAATGTTGATCCTAAATCAGAGAACGCGTTTGCGAAGGTGGGTTGCACACCCTCTGAATGAAGGCAGAATAAGGAGTTGCTCCGCCAGCTGCTCTGACAGCATCTTGATCCTGTTAAAGCTCAAAGGTGGCAGTGTTGACTAGCTGTTTGGCCTTCTGAGTAGTAGTAGTAGTGAAAAATGGCGACTAAAGAGACACCCAGATCATTATTGGAGATGCAACTAATCATTGTGGATCGATCACTTTTAAATCCAAAACTGCTTATATAACATTAATATAATATCCTCATATTTTTGTAAAGTGCATTTATTTACTGAAAAACTCCTCAATTATGCCATGGTTTTTTAAGTTTTAGCAGCCTTTTTGGCATTTTTGGACAGCTAGCACCTTGACAAAGAAGCATAATCCAGGTTTTAGATGGGATGTCAACATAAACGGATTTACAGTGGTGTGAAAAAGTATTTGCCCCCTGCATGTTTGTCACACTTAAATGTTTCTGCTCATAAAAAATAGTTAACTATTAGTCAAAGAAAAAATTAAGTTTTTAAATTAAGGCTTATGTTATTAAGGGAGGGAAAAAACTCCAAATCTACATGGCCCTGTGTGGAAAAAGTGATTGCCCCCGTTGTTAAAAAATAACTTAACTGTGGTTTATCACACCCGGGTTCCATTTCTGTAGCCACGCCAGGCCTGATTACCACAGTAAGAGCCATTATCCACAAATGGCAAAAACATGGAACAGTGGTGAACCTTCCCAGGAGTGGCCGGCCGCCCAAAATTGACAATGACAATGACCCAAAACACACCAGCAAATCCACCTCTGAATGGCTGAAGAAAAACAAAATGAAGACTTTGGGTGGCCTAGTCAAAGTCCTGACCCGAATCCCATTGAGATGCTGTGGCATGACCTTAAGAAGGCGGTTCATGCTAGAAAACCCTCAAATAAAGCTGAATTACAACAATTCTGCAAAGATGAGTGGGACAAAATTCCTCCAAAGCGCTGTAAAAGACTTGTTGCAAGTTATGGCAAACGTTTAATTGCAGTTATTGCTGCTAAGGGTGGCCCAACCCGTTATTAGGTGGAGGGGCAATTACTTTTTTACACAGGGCTATGTGAGTTTGGATTTTTTTCTCCCTAAATAACAAAAACATTCATTTAAAAACTGCATTTTGTGTTTACTTGTGTTATCTTTGGCTAATATTAAAATGTTTTTTGATGATCAGGAACATTTTGTGTAACAAACATGCAAAAGAATAAAAAGTCAGGAAGGGGGGGAAATAGTTTTTCACACTATGTATGTTCCACTGCAATTAAATATTTTGCCAACCTGGTCTTTTTGTTCCGTGTGTGCTTGTCTCTCCTCGTCCAGCATCAAGTTCAGCTCTTTAAGCTTCCTCTCCAGACGTCGTTGGGATGCCAAAACAGAATTCTTCTCTCTGCACATATACACAGGCGTGATGTTGACCATGTGATATATAATTGTATTAGGACACAGTGCTTTATCACTGAATCTCGTAGCCCACCCCCATAATGCTGCATTTTGCTACTGGCAACAATTTTATGCACGTCTCATGTAGTTAATACTTTACACCACGAGATGGGGGATATCTGTAAGTTCTATCGGAGCAACATTTCTGAATGTGTTCCTATGCAAACTTTAAAGAGTTTACAGACTTTGAACCGCCATGTGTGTGCTAGAGCGAGTCTGGACACGAAAACACACACACACACACACACAGGACATACGTGTGCGAATGCTTTGCTTAACCTTGTTTGGGGTGGCAGGACGTGGTGGGTTGTCAAAACACCGCTAATTGTGAGGAGTGTAGCGCATATACATAAATACGTAGATGAAAAATTTTAACAAACTGGAGGTTGACCAGCATCTCAAAACAGATTACCTCTCCTCACTCCGGAGATGCTCCTCAAGCTCCTGGATTTTGCTCTCCAGTTGAGAGACTCCAGCTGAGGGGCGAGACTGGCCCTCCATATCTGCAAGACGACCCCGCAGCTCCTTGAGCTGCAGCGACACAGCCGCGCAAAAATAAAAATTAAGCTGCCAAGTCTCATCACCAGAAAGCCAGCATAAAATGATGAATTGTTTAACAGCTAGGCGGACATACATGTCTCTCCATCACGTTCTTGTCTAACTCGAGGTCCTGTTTGGATGATCGCTCCTGCATGATGTCCGAGCGGAGCTGATCAATCTGGTCTCTGCTTCGGGACATGCGCTCTGTCAGCATCTCGACGCTGCTCCTCTCCTCCTCGAGTTCCAACTCCACATGCTTCAACTTCTCCTGAAAGACCGGAGGACACATTTTATTTTATGTTACATTCATTCATCAACACTCGTACTGTCCAAATGCTCCACCATGCTTTCCTGTATCATACTCTTGAAATATGAATTTTTCACTCAAAGCGACAACGGATTTGGCCCCTTGGTCTATAACAGTGAAAAAAGTGGTCAACACATGTCTGTCCTGATAATATCGGCCCACCGATGGCACAAAACTATAACATAGAAGATATACAGATATAGATATATGTATCTGTTTTTTTTACCCTATAATGAAAATCCATTTTTTAAATGCTGTCAAATTGACAATGCCGTTTCTTCACATACAGTGCAAGCCCACCTCCTTCACGCTTTCCACAGGCTCGTGTCCCTGTCCGCTCTGACTGTGCTGAAGTCCCACCCTAGCTCCACGTTAGCATCTGGGGCACTTGCTGTTAGCAATGTTTGAGTGAAGCACAATAAGCTGCACTCCTTGAAGGTCTTGAGTGTCAGTGCAGCCAAATTGTAGATCTTGTTGGGTAGTTAATTCATGTTTCCCATGATAACAGAAGGTATTTAAGACTTGAAAGAAAGCCAAGCGGCTTGCTAGCGGCTATCAAGGAACTACTTCCTTGCTAGACAGAGTTGTGTTGCCTTGATACAGCTTCTTAACTCAATGGGTGAACAGGGAATCACACCGATTCGGGATTTCGCTCGCATGGCATGTAAAAATGTGCTTGAATGAACAAGTCTCGATGGCGAAAAGTCTATATCCATTGGAGAGAAAAGTTGAATTGTAGGAGAACAATCAAAGCTGCTTGTGACGTTGCCGGGGGGAAATAAAGAAAAATCACATATACCAAACTTGTGGAGTCAAGCTTTGCCTTGCTGAGTCACAAGTATTTCTCAAACGTTTACTCACTTGAGTTGTCTACAGCCACATCGAGAAGCTAATTGCTGATGATGTATCCATTAGCTCCACAACAGATATGTGTTCATATTTGTACATATATGACATATGGGGGAAAAAACAATATAGGACATCCCTAATTACTACCTCATGGGAAATTATTTACACATTTGAACAAATCGGCAGTTTAATAGCTTCACAGAATGTCAAATTGAACATGTAATCAACAACCCTACTGATTATGAATCATTCACCATATTAACTGATCTTTCTTCTTGAGGCATTAGTGTTTTATGCACAGTACAAACAAGAATCCTACAGGTTTTGAGTATAATCCAACACAACATACTTGAGTAGCTGGGGTCAAATGAGTACTTTTTTGTTGTTTTCTGAAAAAGCTAGTTTGAGGCCCCCATATGGCTTACTCCGCAAGCAATGTTTAATTCCCTCCCCTTATGTTGTTTATTATTCCACTTGGATGGTTTATTCCCCCACAACACGGCTTTTCCCCCCAAAACACTATGGCAAACAGCAAATAATTAAAATTACAATACCTCTAGGATACGAATCTCCCTGATCTTCTCATTGAGGTTGTTCTTGCCTGCCTCAATTTCTCCCTCCAGGTGGCGCAGTCTGTTGGTGAGCATCTCTTTATCCAACTGGTGGTTGTCTCTCTCTTCACACGTAAGCATGAGTTCCTTCTTCTGCCGTGACAGCTGTTCAAGAGTCACAACGTCATACAAAAGGCACGGTCATGCTGAACTCAGTCTTCATCATGCTGTGTTTGGTATCAACCTCCTCCTCCAGCCGCCTCAGATTTGTGTGACTTCTGTCCAGTTCGCTTTGAGCATCGCTTCCGTGACGCTGCACCTCCTGCATTTCCTTGCGTGCACGCTCTCTCTGCTCCTCCAGTTGAACCCTGATAGCCTGCACCTCCTCGCTTGAGGACCTGGCCAGAGATTCAAACTGAAAGCGAGACAAGAAGGTAGTGAGAGGACAACCATGGTTAAAAAAATATATTGCAGTCTGGTGTTTATGCGTGCAGTGATTCCCAACCACTGTACCATAGCAAGCTATTATCAGTTGTGCTGTGAGAAAATGATCATTACTACGAATAATGTGTTTTTATTCATTAGTGATGCATACTGACAATTCCATGCTATTCCACTAGATGGCAGAAGGTACACAAGAAACCTGTGTATCCACCTGTTTTCATTCATACAGCGTTTGGTGGTATGCTGTGAGATTTTTCCAATGTAAAATATATGCCTTGGTTCAGTAACGATACGAAACTCTATACTAGGAGCCTCCTTTAGTACCTCCTTGTTGATTTTCTCCAGAGCTCTCTCCTGCTGCCGTTTGATATCCTCCATCTGGCTGAGGCTCTGTTTGAGTGCCTCCTTGTCTCTCTCTGCATCCTCCACACGTTGGCTGAGCTCACGGTGCTCCTGACTCAAGCGCGAGGTTTTTCTTTTCGTCTCGTCCAGCTCAGACCTCAGGCCTCTCACCTCAGCGTGGAGGGCGAGCTCGGCGTCTGAGCTCTCGGTAGCGCTGGTCTGCAGCTGAGCCTAAAGACACAATGACACTGAATTTAGACTTTCTGGTATGTGTTAGTAGGAAATCTTACCTCCAGACGAGAGAGTTTGTCTTTGAGACGTGTGTTGGCCTCTGTCTGTTCCTTCTGGGCGTCTTCGAAGGATTTGAGGTCCACCTGAGCTCTGCTCAAACGGGCTTTGCTGGCCTCCAGCTCCTCTTCAGAAGATGACAGTTTTTCTTTGAGATGGCTGGATTCATGCTGTGCCTCGCTCAGCTTCTGCTCCAATTCTAAGACAGTGGCAGGATCTGGGAGCTGCAAGAAATTAAAGCCAGGAAAGAATCTAGAAATGACTGTATTGACCTAAATACAAGACAAGCTCTCTTTTTAATACCATTTTTGAAAAAAATATTCTTTAAGACAAAATTAAAGCTATAAAAAAAGAACAAGCAGATTGCAATGAAATAGTGAGGCACATTGGCCTGACTTGCGTGATATAATTTAGCATATTCACCTTGTTTACAGACCAAAATGTTAGAACATTTCCAGTGCAGTCAGTCAGACTCATTACGTAATAATTTGCTCAGCTGATGTTCAGGAATCCGCGGTTGGGCAACACATTTGGGCGAACCCTCAACCAAACTCTTAAATTTGTTCTTCTTTTGGCTGTTGTCCCTGTACATCTTGCTGACTCTTCATTGTCGTCCTTTGCGGTGGCTTGCGTGACGGGCCAATGGACGTAATTTGGCTGGCTAAATTATTTACAGCTTCATTGCTAATGTTAGCTGTGGCTTCACTCAGGAATAAGTGTTTTGCATTGGTTAAACTTTAAATGCTATAGTAGTAAACGAACACCTTCATACAAAGATGTGCTGTTAGGCCGTTTTGGAAATGTAAATTTTCTATTCATTGGCCTGACAACTCTCACATGCTCCTCCATTTTCACCTATCCTCTCTGTTACTCACTGCTCCTTACCTTGCCCTCTCAACTACTATGGGATCCCATCAGTTGATGCTAAACAAGCTAAGACACAATGACAACCAATCACTGTCTACTTCAGGGTGACTGCCCGTTGTTTTCCACCCCCAACAACCCAAGTACGAGAAGCCCAGCGCATAAACATTTTCATAAAATAGCAACTTGCTATAGATGTTAGACATTACAAGTTAAAGTTGATTGATTCATTCATTCATTCATTCATTCAATGAATGAATGAAGTTAAAGTTAAGTTAAATTAAGATTCACGTGATTAAAAAATTACAGTAATTATGTCTGCAATTACTTATTGCAATTTGATGCGCTAAATTCACATCCCTATTCAACATATGTCAGATGCCATTTCGATTTGATTTTACTTACCCGTTTGCTCTTCTCCTGGGCCTTGGCAAAGTCATCTTTGGCCCTCTGCAACTGGTTTTTGAGCCGGTCGATCTCATACTTCAGCTCTGCCTCTTGTTCTTGGTGTGCCTTCTTTACAGAGATGACCTCCATGACCTTTTTGTCAAATTCTGTCATCTGCTTCTCCATTTCTGACTTTGCCTTGCGCAGATCAGCGTTGCTGCGTTGGAGCTCCTGCACGGGAAAACAATGCTGCTTAGATTTTCCTCTTCAGATTAATTCTCTGTGAACCTGTGTGTCTCCTGCACCTGGTTGAGAGCTTGTTTGTGGCTCTGTTCTGGTATCTGCAGTTTCATTGTGTTCAATTTGTCCTGGAGCTCCTTCAGTTCTTCCTCACCCTCTTCTTTTTCCAGTCGTGCTTGGACGAGTCTTGCAGGAAAAAAGGAAAAACACATAATTCAATCACCTTTCTACATATGCTAACATATTTGACTGGTGGCTGTCGGCTTGAATTGGACAATGTCAAAACATTGCAGGGGTTAATGAGCAAATAAGTCATTATGAAAATAAATTAACATTAAATGTCATCTAATTCATTTAGAAGCTAAACACAGAAATATAAGATTGTCCATACTGCTCTGGAGGTGATTTGTCTTTGTTGTTGTTTCAAAAGAAAATGTAGTACACACGTTATGAAGATTTTAACAATTTCACCGTACATGAGTGGCCCAAAACTCATGTAGTTTGTACTACTATATGTAATCATAGTCTCAAACTATGACTACAGGCATAGAGGGTCTTGGTTCTACAGCAGGGGTGTCCAAAGTGCGGCCCGGGGTCTATTTGCAGTCCTCAGTTTTTACTGGCCTAAAAATATTATTTATTATTTAGGAAAACTTTTTCAAAAACAGATTTTAAAAAAAACAGCAAAAATGAAAAAAACGCTGTGATTTTATGAAAATAAAGTAAAACATTTCTAATGTGTTGAAATATTAAAGACTAAATATGTTTGTTTTTTTTAAGTAATAATATTGTGAAACACACAAAACAAAATAATGTTTTGGAAAAAAAAAGTCATAATATTATGGGAATGAAGTCAAAATATTACAAGAATAAAATTTACAATAAGTATTTAAGTTAAGAAAAAAAAATGTGCAAAGACTGATGTTGAAATATATACATAAGTTCCGTTTTTAAACCTCCAAGTTCCTGCCTTTCAAAGTTTGGACAACCCTGTTTTACAAATATCAACAGATTTTCAGATCTACACACAAAACACTTCAACTCTCACACTTTTTCAGGCTTGTTGGGCGCTCTCTGACAAAGAGAGGCAAATGCAATGACCAGGTAGAATGAAAAAGAAGAGATAAACACATACATTAGAATGAGAAAAATGAGATATGTGACATAATTGTGTCTGCGAAAGAAACAAAGCAAGGTGTGACAATTCTCAGGACTCACTGTTTTTTGGTAGAGCGAAGTTCATCTTTGCTGTTGTGAAACTGCTCCATCCAGTGGCTGCTCTCATCTCTGCAGTCCTCTAGCTGCTGCTGGAGGGTGCGAACGGATGTGTTGATGCGCAAGCGCTCAGCTTCTATCCCGGCATGGGACTGACGGAGAAGAGAAAATATTCTATTATGACAGATTAATCATTGCTTACTTAGTATAACAGTGAGCCTAACATTTCAACAACCATTTGTATTAAATTCATTACAATAGAAATGAAACTTGGTTATACTTTAGAGTAGTCAGTGTATAGCTTGTATAGCAGTATAGGTTTACGAGCCACTAAAAAAGGGGTCAATATACAGCTATTGTTGTTGTTTTGTAAATGTGTTGCAAGATAATTGTATCTTGCCTGCAGTCAAGCATGGTGGTGGTTACAGTAGTGTGATTTCTTTTGCATGTTTGTCACACTTTAATGTTTCATATCAAACTAATTTAAATATTAGTCAATGATAACACAAATGAACTTAAAAAGGCAGGTTTTAAATGAAACATTTTATTATTAAGGGGAAAAAATCAACACCTGTTCAAAATAATAGTAGTCCAATGTGACTAACCAGATGAATCACTGTTAGTAGTATATTTTTATTGCTTCATGACAAACAAGTTACCAGTAGGTGCAGTAGATTCTCAGAAAACAAACGGGACCCACGCTCAGGATATGCACGCTCTTAAAACTGAGAAAGTAGGCAATTAGCTGAAAAGGGTGTGTGTGTGTGTGTGTATATATATATATATATATATATATATATATAGAGAGAGAGAGAGAGAGAGAGAGAGCAGTGTCTGCCGTTGACTTTAAAAACTCAAAACTATTTTGTACAAACTTTTTTGTTTCTAGGATTTGGCACTTCTGTGAATCATTAGACTAATATTTAGTTGTATGAGCACAGTTTTTTATAACTGCTTCACATCTGTGTGGCATGGAATCAACCAAGTTGTGGCACCTTTCAGCTGTTATTCCACTCAAAGATTCTTTAACAACATTCCACAATTCATTAACATTTCTTGGTTTTGCTTCAGAAACAGCATTTTTTATGTCACCACACACGTTCTCCATTGAATTAAGGTCCGGGGATTGGGCTAATTTTGTTTGTTCGGAACCAAGATTTTGCTTGTTCACTAGTGTGTTTGGGGTCATTGTCTTGTTGAAACAGCCATCTCAGCATAAGGCAACATGACCTCTTCAAGTATTATGACAAATGCAAACTGATTTATGATCCTTGCTGTGTGATAAATAGGCCATAGATACCATAGTAGGAGAAACATGCCCATAACATGATGCTTCACTGTCTTCACTGTGTACAGCTTGAATTCAGAGTTTGGGGGTTGTCTCAAAAACTCTCTGTGGCCCTTGGACCCAAAAAGAACAATTTTACTCTCATTAGTCAACAAAATGTTCCTCCATTTCACATTAGCCCAGTTGAGGGGTTCTTTGGCAAACTGTAACCTCTTTTGCACATGCTTTTTTTTTCTTAACAGAGAGACTTTGCAGGGGATTAGCAAATGTCTTCAAACTGTCAAAGTACTTAAAGGTAACTCCAGACTGTCTTTGATCATCTTGGAGCTGATCATTGGCTCAGCCTTTGCCATTCTGGTTATTCTTCGATCCATTTTGACAGTTGTCTTCCGTTTTCAGCCACGTGTCTCTGGTTTGCTCAAAAACAGCCAAAAACTGAACAGCCAAAAACATTTTTGGCACTTCTTCATACATTTTCCCCCCTCCAATCTGTTCTTCTGAACAATGTCTTGAACGATCAATTTTTTTCAGGCTTTCAAAGAAAAATGCAAGTGCTGGTTTATTTGTAAATAGGGTCCACCTGATTCACACCTGTTTTTTCACAAAATTAATCACTGATAACTGATTGAATGCCACACTGCTTTTTTTGGTAAACACACCCCTTTCAACCAATTGCCCAGCCAATTGCATATCATGAATGCTGGGTCTTGTTTGTTTTTCTACAACACCTGCTCGTGTGTGGCTTGTAGCAATAAAAATATACTAATAACAGTACTTAATCTGGTAAGTCACATTAGACTGCTATTATTTTGAACAGTACTGTACACTGCTCTGTAAGAATTAGTAATTGCCATACAATTAGTGGCCAAACCTGCCTGTCAAAGCCTAAATCCGTCAGATCTCAGAAGCTAAGCAGGGCAGGGCCTGGTCAGTACTTGGATGGGAGACCTCAAAGGAACACCAGGTTCCACAGTGGGAGGAAATAAAAACTTTCCTTGTGCCCTTAGGCAAGGCACTTCACCCACATTGCCTAGTATAAAAGTGGTGTGTCGGTGGTGGTCGTAGGATTTGATGGCGCACACTGGCAGCCTCACTTTCCATCAGTCTGCCCCAGGGCAGCTGTGGCTACATAGTGGCTTACCATCACCAAGTGTGGTGTGAATGAATAATGATGACCTCAGTGTAAGCGCTTTGAGAGGCTTTGAGCTCATAACAAGTGTATCATGTATTTCATGTGTACTCATCAGTGTTGCCTCATTTTGAATGGATTGTTAAATATATACTGTTTTCCAAGTTCTAAATTGTTTATTTTGTGAGCTAATTGTATTTTTACTCCCTCATGAAAAAAAACAAGTTGTAATAACATCTTTCTTCACAAGATAAGACAAGAAAGCACTATAAGTTGGGCATGAGCTGCAGGCACTACCAGTTGTTACCAACTGTATTTCCAGAATGACCTAATCAAGTTATAATTTGTGTGTACCTGAGACACCTGCTCCATGCTACTCCTCAGTTTCTCCACGTCAGTGTTGTACTGTTCTCGGAGCGCTTCGATCTCCTTGTCGTGCGTGGCCACCTCGTCTTTCAGAGCTCCCTTAAGCGCCGTCAGCTCCCTCTCTCGCTGACGGAGGGTCTCCTCTAGTTTCTGCTTCAGCTGACAGACTTCCATCAGTTGCACCTCGAGTGTGACTATGTCCTGAATACATCCCGGATCGACACTGTATCTCAAAACCTCATATTGTCTTAACTATTTTGTCACATCTGGTTCAATGTATATGTTTTTTCTTGATTAATCCAGTGGTGCTCAGAGAGAATCCATTCTGTGAATGTGTGTTGTTGTACCGCCTTGTTGCCATTTTCTCTTCTCAGTTCATCTTGAAGCTCGGCCAGCTGGTCCTCCATGTCCCTGGCTCGAGCTTCCGCATTCTCCCTTTCAATGCGCAGCTGAGTTAGTCTGAAGGAGGAGACATTTTGCACACGTGTGACTGCTTCATCACAAGTTATAGCGACATTCATCTATCCATCCATCCATTTTCTTCCGCTTATCCGAGGTCGAGTCGCGGGGGCAGGAACCTAAGCAGGGAAGCCCAGACGTCTCTCTCCCCGGCCACTACGTCCAGGTCTTCCCAGCGAATGCCGAGGCACTCCCATGCCAGCTGAGAGACATAGTCTCTCCAACATGTCCTGGGTCTTCCTTGAGGTCTCCTACTGGTTGGACGTGCCCTGAACACCTCCCCAGGAAGGCCTTCGGAGGCATCCTAACCAGATGCCCGAGCCACCTCATCTGACTCCTCTCAATGCGGAGGAGCAGCGGTTCTACTCAGAGCCCCCTGGATGTCAGTGCTTCTCACCCTATCTCTAAGGGAGAGCCCAGCCACCCTGCGGAGAAAACTTATTTCGTCCGCTTGTACCTGCGGACCTTTCTTGTCCTTTCGGTCACTACCCAAACCTTATGACCATAGGTAAGGGAAAGGAACGTAAATCGACCAGTAAATCGAGAGCTTTGCCTTTTGTATCAGCTCTTTTTTCACCACGACAGACCGGTGCAGAGTCCGCATCACTGCAGACGCCGCACCAATCCGCCTGTCCATCTCACGTTCCATCCTTTCATCACTCGTGAACAAGACCCCGAGGTACTTAAACTCTTCCACTTGAGCCAGGACCTCATCCCCGACCCGGAGATGGCACTCCACCCTTTTCTGGGCGAGAACCATGGACTCGGATTTGGAGGTGCTGATTCTCATCCCAGCCGCTTCACACTCAGCTGCGAACCGATCCAGTGAGAGTTGAAGGTCACGGCTTGATTAAGCCAACAAGACCACATCATCTGCAAAAAGCAGAGATTGAATCCTGTGGTCACCAAACTGAAACCCCTCAACGCCCTGGTTGCGCCTATAAATTCTGTCCATGAAAGTTGTGAACAGAATCGGTGATAAAAGGCAGCCCTGGCGGAGTCCAACCTCCACTAGAAACGAGTCCGACTTATTGCCGGCAATGCGAACCAAACTCTGACACCGGTCATACATGGAACAAACCGCCTGTATTAGGTGGTCGGATTCCCATATATTCCCGGAGCACTCCCCACGGTATTCCCCGAAGAACACGGTCGAATGCCTACTCCAAGTCCACAAAACACATGTAGACTGGTTGGGCAAACTCCCATACACCCTCAAGGACTATGCTGAGAGTATAGAGTCGGTCCACAGTTCCACGACCAGGCCGAAAACCACAGTGCTCCTCCTGAATCTGAGATTCGACTATCCGGCGGATCCTCCTCTCCAGAACACCTGAATAGACCTTACTGAGAAAGGCTGGGGAATGTGATCCCACGATAGTTAGAACCACACCCTCCGGTCCCCCTTCTTGAAAAGCGGGACCACCACCCTGGTCTGCCAGTCCAGGGGCACCGACCCTGACGTGCACGCAATGCTGCAGAGTCGTGTCAACCAAGACACGCCCACAGCATCCAGGGCCCTAACGAACTCCGGGCGGATCTCATCCACCCCCGGGGCCCTGCCACCAAGGAGCTTTTTGACCACCTCAATGACCTCAGCCCCAGGGATAGGCGAACCCGCCTCAGAGTCCCCAGGCACTGCTTCCATGTTGGAAGGCGTATCGGTGGGATTGAGGAGGTCTCCAAAGTATTCCCTCCACCGGTCCACAACCGACATTATTACTAATATAGCGACATTTTTACTTTTTTGTTTTGTTCTGAGTTTGTATTAAGTATATGATAAAATAAAAAAAATATATTAATAATACATTTTTTAAAATACAGTTTCTCAACTTGAAGTGTCCGGGGTGTTTATTTATTCAAGTGCAACAGTATAAGGATAAAAATGCATTTTTAGGATAATACAAAAAATAAATCATTCTAAATATTTCATACTTTTTCTTCCACAAACTAAGAAATACTTATTGGAAAGCATATGTACAGTATAGGGCTGCACGGTGGATGAGTGGGTAGCGTGTTGGCCTCACAGTCAGGAGGTATGGGGTTCGAATCTCCGTTGGCCATCTCTGTGTGGATTTTGCATGTTCTCCCTGTGCGCGAGTTTTCTCTGGGTACTGCGGTTTCCTCCCACATTCCAAAAACATGCATGTTAGGTTAATTGGCAACTCTAAATTGTCCATTAGAGTATGAATGTGAGTGTGAATGCTTGTATGTCTGCCCTGCGATTGACTGGCGACCAGTCCAGGGTGTACCCCGCCTCCCGCCCGAAGTCAGCTGGGATAGGCTGATGAGGACAATCGGTATATAAAATGAATGAATGAATGAATGAATGAATGTACGGTATATCAAGCACCACCCCATCAAAGGTTTGGAGACACATGTTTAGTATATTGAATGATATTTATAGTATGTTGATAATTATTAGTAATTATAAGTAGGTCTGTCAATCTAAAATATTTAATAGCGCTTAATCGCATTTTGTCCATAGTTAACTCATAATTAATTACATTTTATCACAGATAAAAAATAGGTTTTTATCTATAAAAAGTAGGTTTGTCCCTTATTGGCTTTTTTTGCAGAACTCTGATATGCTGATATTGTCCATAAATACTTTTTTAATATCAGTTTTCATTATAAGGGAAAACAATGATATCAATATCTACCAATATTAAATTTTAATGCCAATATCGGGCCGATACCAATAAGTAGGGATATTAATCTCTATGTGCTAAACGATTCAATACGCAACCATGATAACTACATCAGATGGCTCTTGGGCGCCTCCCTGGTGAGGTGTTTCGGGCATGCACAACTGGGAGAAGGCCCCGGGGAAGACCTAGGACACGCTGGAGGGACTATGTCTCTGGACTCTGAACTTTTCCTACTGATACCGCTCCCCCTGTGACCCGGATAAGCAGAAGAAAATGAAATGGAATGGAAAGCAATTTTGGAAATATGGGCCCTTACTTTATACCAAATATTATTCAGTTAAAAATCCTCCAGTTTTTGAATGTTTAATGCAATCGGGGATTCATCCCACTGTTTGACTGTCCTTGAAAGCACCTTCTACGTTCTCCCATGCTGCACAGATACTACTATACTGTATTTTTCCCCCTTTTCTTTCACCTCATATTTGCTCCCAAATGTTTATACTGTGAGGTAATGCATAAAGGTAAAATCTGATTACCTTATTGAGTGCTAATGTACATATTTGTAGTTATACAACCTCTTTGAAAAACAAGTCCAGGTTCGTAGTGGTGTATGGTGGGTCTATATTCATTTGTGCATTTAATTTGATGTTGTTCCTGGCATAGCTTTACACAATATATAATGAATAAGATATTTTAGTTCACTTTAATAGACATATGTTTTACTGATATGTTGATGACTAGCTATTGGACTGCTAATGCTGCTAGTTCTGCTAGCTTTGAATTGACCAAAGCGCTTACACAGCTGTCCTCGGCTATGCCAAATCAGCCAAAAGACCGTTAACTTCCTAAAAAAAAATTTAAAAAAATGGATTGCAATGGAGGGCAAAAGCTGAAGAACTGCTAAAAGTGTGCCTGTGTGTGAATTCTGTGGTCCTCACTCAGAGTGGCTATCACTGAGTTCTTTCTTCTTCCGGTCTAGCGTTTCTTGCAGTTGCAGATTTGCATCCAAACAGGATTCCAGCTCATCTTTCAGCGCTTTATCGGCATTGCTAACAGAGCCCTGCACACAAGCAGAGATGATAAATAAATGAATAAAGACTTTGAAAGCTTTGAAGCATAAACAATGAGCTTTTAGTAAATGTTAAAAGCTGCCTGGGCAATTGCCCAAAGATCAATATGCAGCAGGGATGAAGTTCTTATGGGCTATTAGAGATTAAGAACTCCTGGACTTCCTTAAGACAATGCGTTGGTATGCGTCTGTGTGTGTGTGTGTGTGCGCGCGCGTGTGTGCGCAACTCCGACCAGGCCAGAGGGTTTAAGGGACTAATCCGCAGATTAATCTGAAGCCCACTCCACAGTATCCAAAGTCCCCCCTGGTTTGAGTTGTTAAAAAAAAGGCATAAACACTTGAGGGGGAATTCCACTCGCAACCATTGTAACTTTAATAAAGCTGTTGTTCCACTGTCAAGGACACTTTCATGAGCATCTGAGAGGTTCTCCACCACCTTACCCTTTTTTCTTTCTGCAAGGCATTCTGGAGCTCCGCCACCTTCCTCTCTAGCTGCCTCTTTTCTCTCCTGATATCTGAGGGTGGTTCTTTGTGCTGGTGAGGATGAAGACGCAAGGTTGTGTTAGGACTCTTTATGTACATGTTGAAGTATTTTCAGTGATGAGCAAACCTGAAGATTCTGAATCCTCTGGCAGATAATGTTGACTTTATGTTTGATGGAAGCGTCGCTCTCATTGGACCTGAGAGGAAAAGAAGGTCAGAACCATATTTCCATGTGAAAATGTTTGTAAGAGTTGAAATATGCCAAATGTACCCTTCTCTCAAGATGCTATAAATGGTCTGCATGATCTGCTCCTCCTCGATGCTCATCTCTGCGCTCTGGTCCATCAAAAGATCAGGAGTCACCTTAAAACACACCAGAATACTAGTCTTTTTGCTCTCACTAAAAATCAGCCAGAGTCCAAAGTCCAGCCATGAAATACCGTATTGGCAGTTCTTACTTGTGGCTCTGTCTCCACAGCAACGTATCTGCCTGATGTCCGCTTATTCACCGGGGGTCCAGGGATGTTGGGTTGAGCGTTCTGGCTGCGTACCGGGCTGCTGTGAGTTGAGAATGAAGGTAATGTGTAATGGTTGGTGGTGCTACGTGGATGCACAGCTCTGGGGTCGTTTGAAGGAGACAAGCCTCGCTGCTGACCTCCACTTCTGTCATCAAACCTGTTGGCCAGTCGGTTGACGGAGTGCGCATGCTGTTGGGCGCCAGTGAAGGCCTGGCTGTCACTCACTGGCGACCCCACTGAGCCATTCAGTCTTGCCTGATAAGTACCATCCCAGACATTCCGAGCGGGTTCTCTTGCTCCTCGTACTCCAAGCCCACTGTCCAGGTTGCCATAGCTACCTGACTTACCATCCCCTGGAGGCCTGGGCAGTTGAAACTCATCACCAGCCACTCCCTCCCTATCCAGGAGTGATCCATGGGATTGGGCGCGCCGAAGTGCGCCTTCACGCCCCTCTACTTCTTCCAGCCCGTGTGTTGTGGGCTCACCCTTCTCCCTCCTGCGGGGGAGGCTACCGTAGCCAGATGGGTACTGAGTCTTGAGCTGAACTCCGTAAGAATCACCCTTCTTGCCATCTTTCAGGACCACATACGGCTGTCCAGCGATGCCCTGCACCCTGACCGCCACGCCATACTTGGAGAAGGTCTGAGACTTGGTCTTGGGTTGAGAGTTAGGCTGTCCTCCGTTATATTCGTGGAGGTCATTGATGAAGCGAATCTGGACGCCGTGGTCCACTGAAGTCTTATGACCAGACGTTGATGTGTTCATACTGCCAACACTGGAACAAGACATAAGGCATGAACCTTTATTTGTGGTTTATTTGTTTTGGCCGTTATTTATAAGTTGCATAAGAAACATGATGTTTACACAATTACAGTAATTTTCAGAGGCTAAGCTGCTACTTTTTCTTAAACTTAGAACCCAGCAGCTGCTGCCATGTTCTAATCTCGTGATGTCTTGTATACTTTAGAACTACTACTAAACATTTAAATACTGTACCACTCACAAGTTAGTGAGAAAGCAAGCTTATCAACCCAAACATAATAGTCTTACTTACTGTGTCATCAATGAAAGAACGGCAAAGTCATCACACAGTAACTTAACAAACGACCGGTAGGTAAGAAATAGTTTGCTTAGCTTGGAAGCAGTTAAGATAGTTGTTTATTATTCTACACTCATATTGGTATTTATTTGTATATTTGTTACCTTCCTGCTTAATGTTAAATAGGGCTGCAACTAACAATTATTTTAATAACCAATTAATTGGTTGATTATTTTTTCAAATTAAATCAGTGAATCATATACAAAACTCGAATGTTTAATGTCTGCCTCTTTATTCAGAAATAGAAGATTTGAACTGACAGAGCAAATAAATACACAAACACCAGGTTGCCACTTGAATTTTATGTTAAAATAATGTTAAAAAATAAATAAAAAACACAAAATATTTGTCAAATAGCCAAAAAAGGGCATGTCTGCTGTTTAAGAGACCTAAGCTGTTGGAACAATAAATAAATGATAAATACAGAAATGCATATGTGACAACCCAGTAACATGAACGGTTTCAACATTTGTGTTTTACTGTAAATGTGGAGAACAAGTAAACATGACCAATATCACACACTGAGATGCACTCACTCTTTGAAAACTTTGCATTGAAACGCAGAAATGTTAGCATGTGAACATGCTCCTAGCTAAGGCTGGCTCTTTTTCTGGAGGTTAGGTTTCCAGCAGCGGGGAACAGACACTGAGATGATGTTGAATTACTAGGAATTAAGTAAGTACGACTTGGCTAGCCTGGCCAACATAGGACATCTCTCTGTGTTAGCCTTCCCACTGCCATGCAAGGTTCCTTTCTCCAAAGTATGTGAGGACATAGTTTCTCACTTGTGTATGAACATCCTCCCCTTTGCTTGCTCTGTCGTCATCGTCACTATCAGAACCAAGGAGTGAATACAGTAGGGTGGCAGGAGCAGCTGTAGTATGAGTGAGCATGGTATTGCAACTGTCATGCTGCTGGGCATCCATCTCCCTTTTCTCTGCAAGCGTGCTGCGTTGTCTGTACTTAGGTTTGGACATGGAGAACTTCATCAGGTAAAGCTCAAGTCTCCTAAACCTCGGGCTGTTGCCGTGTTAGGTGCTGCGTCTGAGAAAGCAGTCTCCCCTTTCCATCAGCTGGAGTTGGAACGCCCAGAGTGAGGCTGATTCGAAGGCAGCACTCAGATATTGTTGTGTACTTCTGTCCACTCATGAACGCATTCATGGCACATTCAAAAGTTTTGAGAGCAGCTAAAAGCGCATCTAGCAGGTTCCATTCTTCTGGTTTCAAATCCAGGTACCTTTTACCTCTCTGTGTGACAATGTTGCTGACAATGTTGCTGTTACAGGCCACCTTTGCTCAAGCAGTCAATGTGAACCAAATGCAAACAGGTAGTGGTTATGGTAGTTATGTTGACAAGCTGGTCGTGAGTTGCCTTGTAACTCGTGATTGGCAACTGCCAAATAATGCTACTTGTTTCTCACCAACTTGTGTATACCACAATCCGTCATTTTTTTGGCGTATACACATGCGGCTTATATATGCACAAATGTTTTTTCTCTCCAAATTTAGTGTGCGCGGCTTATATATCAGTTGATCTTATACACCAGAAGGTCTGATACATGGTCAACATGTGCAAAAAGGAGTAGGAAGAAGCAGAGCTTATTTTAAAAGGGTCACTGACATGATTTATCATCTTTGCTTAAATATGTTCTATATTGTTCGTAATTATGTTCTACGTTGTTTGTTATTTTAATTAAGCCATTACTTTTGAAAAAAAATACAATGAATTTCATGGCAGGAGCCATGGACAATTTCCTGCTGAGAAAACGGGCATTTCTGGAAGTGATTCTGGCAAAGCTATTTATGTCAAAGGATGCAGCGTAAACAAAGACTTCTAGAGCAGCTTCTCGACTTTATTCAGTTTATTTTTGATCAAAATAGTAGTCCTGCCAAACCGTTGTGCTGCTGCTAGTTGTTCACAGTGCCCGTGTGATACTTTAAATTGGCCTTCTTTCTGACGAAGGTTTAAGACTACAATGAACAAAGCAAGTACAGAGAACGAGACACAAATAGATGCTCGCCTCTCGTTCTGTTCTTTGTGTTCATTTCACTGAAGACTACTATGAACCTTTACAAGAAGCATTTGGCTTGAAAGTATGGTATGAACGCATTTTGGATGAAATATGAAAAAATATGAAAACAAAAAGATCTTTTTACGCTCATTAAAAAGTTGATTTAAAACAATAACTGAAGGATGAGCAACTCCAAGTTAATTAACACTAATTAACACTTAGAAGCCAACCAGTCTTTATCTCCATGTCTCTTCCGCATCAGACTTGTTAGTTTCATAGTTGGTGGTTTGAATAAATACGGCTTAATTATGAGTTCTGCAAGTGCTCTACCTCTATTTCATCTGCAGATGTTTCTTCCTCCTTGAAAAATATTGAGTTATTGCTCAAATCTTAAATATTATAACTGTAAACATCTTGTTATTGTTCAAGGCTTCTGCCATGAAGCTCCCGAATGTAACGGCCTGTTTAATAATAATCAGAATGTCAGAAAGACCAATGAAAGTCACACATCACCTTTATCTTCGCAGAATGGTGCAGTTAATAAAAGTTTTATGATGGTGACAGTGTGACCCCGAAACGGATGCGACCATAAAGGTTCTACTATGATAGGTCAGTAAGGAATCTGTTGTTCCGTAACAACAATAACACACTTTTCTCACTCAGATTGGGGCAACTCCAGTCAAGAAGCTATAGTATAATTCCTCAAATGTGGAAATCAAAATCAATAAGACATATAAACTCTGCAGGCAACACTGAAACAGCAACTAAAACAGAATAGGATAGCAGGTCTATACAAACTTGCCACACTAATACTTATGTGGACTTTGTCCTCAGTTCAGTGCTCCGCATTAGTGATTAACCTGAAAGCACACACCCATGGACCACTTTCGCCTGAGCACACCAAACGAGCTACATACTTCAGCTATCTACCTCCTGAAAGAAAACTTTGTAGTTTCCTTGAATCTCTTAGAGTATTAAACCTTGATGCGTGATTGTAGTTCTTCAGACTGCGGTGTGGGAGTTAAAGTGCTGCGATTGCATGTGTTACATGCGATTATGCTTACAGTATGTTTAACACTTTGCTAAGAGCTATGAAAGCACTCCCTCTTGACCTGCTACCTTTTCTTTTTTATTATTATTTATTTACTACCCGTGACCCAATTGAAGACAGGCGGGACAGAAAATGGATCGATGGATTTTTTTGTGTCAGTCAACTAATTCTGTCAGAAATATACATTTTTTTAATGCAAGTAAAAAACTTTTTACATAAACATAAATACCACACATTGGTTATTTCGATAGCAAGCCATCCTTGCAGAAAACAGTACAAGATGTGAAATTTTACTGCATGCTTTGAATGAGGAAAAAGTACTATCATCTGGTGGACAAATGAAAATTAAAATTTGCTCTGAGAAATTCAACCAATATTCATTCTGCACAGCACATTGTCAATGTCACAAAATCTCTTAAAGGTCATTCCACAACTTGGGTAAAAGTTTGGTGAGGACAAAATTGCAAGAAAAACCATGAAGACCTGCGAGAATATCCAAGTGTTTGTGGTGTGACTTTGTATCATCACATTTAGTGACACGGTTAAGTCTTTTCTACACCCGTGGGAGCTGCAAGAGGAAGCGGCGTCGCATCACATTTGTGCAGCAGAGCGTTAATTCTGCGGCCGGCTGTCTTTCCACCAAGGTCGAGTGGACACGGCCAAGCTAAAAGATACATCATCATGGGGGTTCTGCTGATCAGGGGCATGATGGTGCAGTATTGTTCAACTAACTTTTACCTCGTTGTCTAGTCTATGTAATGGAAGGAGACGCAGTTCCAAGAGAGACAACAGGGACGAAGGGAACCCATCCTCCTATTGTCCAGCTGATGTGGGGCGGAAAACAAGGGCAGTAATTCTGAGAATGCCAAAACAAGCCCCTACCGCCCTGCTCATTTATTACCCCTCCTTACATGGACTATCCCATTACAACAATTGCTGCTCTTCATTGGCTTTCTTACCAACTCGACAATACTGTACACTGTCACAAACGACCACAATGTAACGCACTGGGCATCCTCCAATTGAGTACCATAAACACTGTTCAACAACACAACAAGGCTCCATTGGTAACGTCAGCTTCATGAGGAAAAAATTTCCTAAAATTTTTCTTGAAGAGTGTGTGGGCAGCCAGACAAGGTGATGCATCAAAGTGGAGATTCAATTACTGCAGCATACTGTACAGTATATGACTAAACATTCGCATTGCCGTCTTTATTCTCATACAGTATATATCAAGAGACAATACTATGGAAAATAAATTAGGATATACCTTAGATTAGTCAGTGTACCGCTTGTATAACAGTAAAGATTTACTATCCCCTGGAAATGAGTTAACACCCTGCCATTAGGGTCAAAATACACAGCCTGGCCAAAAAAAAGTTGCCAACTGGATTAAACTAAGCAAATAGGTACGAGGTCGCTGCAGTTGGTCAGGTCTAGGTTCAGCAACACTAACTGTGCTCAAAGAATGAGAATGCTGACAGTAAAGAATGACTGAGTCATTCATTCTACTCATTCCCACATGATTCCCTCCCTTGGGAAACTATGCCGCATGGCAGTTTTTCAACCTCAAAAAGACTTGTTAACGATAAGCAAGTGCTTTGCTGATAAATGTGAATGTCTGCGGCTGCATGAGTGCTGTCAGCACCGGGGAGCTGCGGCTCATTGAGGACAAACCTGAATTCCAACATATGCTGTAGAGAAGTGGTTTCCAAACATTTCAGTCGCGCACCCCTTCTGAGATTTGACGTGAGGCCATGTACCCCCTACTCCTGCACACTTGAAAACATACACTTTATCTTAATTAACTTAATAGACTGTACATAATTAACTGATTAGTTAATTTTATTGTAATTGTTGGTCAAAAATGTGTATTTTGCATGGTGACATTTTGATAAAGTTTCACATGAGCACTGACAAATAAGTAATCAACCTACTACTTTCGTTTAAATGGCTTGAATTTGAGCATCACTTTTTTGTTCCCGCACAATAGCTGGTTTAGGTCTGCATATTAATTTAATTCCAAATTGAAGGGGAATGTTAACGATCAAAAGCACCATCCAAAGTAAGCATCAGCAATTTCCCAACGTGAATCTACTGTTAAACAGGGAATCTTGTGGATATTGATACATTGTGAATGAAAGGCTATAATTGTGAAAAGAAGGAACATTTGTGTGGGAACATATTCTTCAGCCGACCACTCATTCATAGCGGCATGTCCTCACAAACACTAACCAGCCCCACCAAGCATACATTTTGAACACGGTGAGTTTTACTCACTTGTGTTGTCTGCCATTTATCAATAATGGCGGTGTGTTGACTAATTTTCAGTGAACAGTACATCTATATTGTTATAGAAGCTTTACACTGACTACTCCAAAGTATATCCTAGCTCATTTTCTCTAGCATTGTCTCTTGCGAAGAATCATGAAAATGGTTGCTGAAATGTTTAGGGTATACTGATGAACCCTTTCGTGGAATTCTCAAGCCATGTAGGTGGGTATCTCATACAAGTTATTTTTCCACAATTTGGCCTATCATTCACACGATATACGGCCCTAAAAACTGAGGTTTTTAAAACCTCCGGACAAAGTGTGGATCTGGCAAAAACTCCGGTTTGGGTATAGTTGCAAATAAGTATGCGGTGACATGACACACACACGACCTGTATTTACATCAGAAACAACACGGATGCCCTTAGAACTGAGGATATTTTCTTGCGTCTTGTTGACTTTGTAATTTAAATCAATGTTTTTAGGTAATCCTACCACCTTTTCAGTCCACAAGAACAAGCCTGGCGCCATGTTTTATGTTTTGTGGACGTGACAGGACGACAGAGGATGATTCTGATTAAATAGAATTTTAGTAACTGCTGCCGCCCACAGGTTTGGCATGCTTGTGACTGTGGTTCCCAGTGCATTTATCCGGTTATGTGAGGATGATGGGTTTTTTTTTAAATATAAGGTCGTGTGGACAGCATTTTTCCATAAACAGAGAGGGAGAAATATGAGCTTTGAAAAATACCCTGCTACGTGTGGACGAGGCCTCAGACAACAAACATAACTGGAGCTTCTTGTTGGTAGTGGAAGGTGAAAATACAACATGATTAGGTCATTAAAAGAGGTGTGGAACCCAGTACACAAAACCAGTGTATTGTGTGACGCTTTAAAAATACCACACCAATGAGTCACTTGGTATGAAGCAGGTAAAACTGACATTCAGAAATTCCATAATCAGACAGAGCCAACCAAATGCTGGAGTAGACAGATTAAAGAGACACATGGGAGTCGCTCACACACTCGTCCTGTCTCCATTATGCTTGTCCACACAAAGGAGTAGGACCCCTCTCTCCCCCTGCGGTGGTGGTCGTCCCAAACAAACAGCCATTTATTCCTCTTTTCACAATCCAAACGCATTCACTGCGGCAAACGCGGAGGCAAGTTCAGTGTGACAGAACAGTAGGATCACATCAACAAACCTTCCAATCACTTGCCTGAGATTGATCTGCATGACTTAACTCTGAACTCTCATCACCCTGCCCAGTACTACTAAATAAAAGCTACTTTTTTTATTACAGTACATGTTGTAGCAAGATTGCTTACACTGTTGCATAATTATTGATTCAGTCCACTATTAACTGTGTCCATTGTACTTGCATTCAACTCGGATACTGCAAAACTCCACGAAAAGTGCCTCGGAGTGGAATGAAGGAAGTTGTTTACGTCTTTGTTGTGTTTTTTTTTTTTAGGACAAACACCCAAGAGGCCACAGGTGAGCTGCTAGCTACAAGATTCCACCTACTAAACGCCAATGTTGCCTTCGTTTTATAGCAGCTCTAGCTTTGAATGGCCTAGCTGTAATGAGAACGTTTTATGAATATTACACCAAAAAAAACATGTTTTATCCACCCGGGTCGACGTGACGAGAAGAGTTTAACCAGTGAGGGGTTAGCTTACTTTAAATGACGTTAGCTGCCACGCCAGAGACGGTGAATCCTCACAACGACACAACACTGTAAATAGTGTATATAGTGTGGTGTTTCGTTTAAAATCAAAGAAGAGCGACAGTACAAAAAAAGTTAAGTATAAATATCATGACAGCTCCCCTCTGGCTGTCTACTGTGAGAAGACCCTCTTCCCCGAAAAGTTACCTCGTACTTCTCCTCTGCGTCACTTCACTTCCTCTCCGGAGTCAACGTGGCGTCTACTTCCACACACTTATATCCAAAACACACACCCACGGGAAAATGAAGCAAATCGTCGCTGAACGGAGTTCATTATGCGGCAGCAACTGCAACCTGTTACCCTCCTCTGGGATGCGACAGTCCCGCCTCTGTCTCTGCGGAGGGACTGCTCTGATTGGACGAAAGCACAAATACGTAGGCGGGTGCCTAGCTGGTGGACTTTGTCTCCTATTGGTCAACTCTTGCAGTCAACCATTCAACCTGTTGACATTGAAATTAGGGTGCAATTTACTGTAAGTGCAACAACGAAGATGATAAAGCTACCTCCAACGTTTAACAATGAAACGACCAACAGAGTATTAGCGTTGGCTGATTTTTCGTAATTTTAACCACAAGAGGGCGCAATTATTTACTTGATGAACGTTCTCGGTCAAAGCTGCTGCGGGATGAGCAGCAGCAATTACTGCAAAGTGACCTTTTATTGTCCCTCTCAGGCTGACTCAAAAACTGTGACGTCGTAGTGCCCAGTAAAATATAACACCATCATTTGTAATAGATTAATAATACAAATAACCACAGGAAATAAAAACAGGACAGGGGAATCACTACTCTCTACTAATACTTCATATAATAGTACCCAAGCAAATACCAGCTGTCTTGCAAAATAAAACAAGAGCAGTCATAACAATTGCGTGTTAAAAGGGAAAACTAATGTTTTATATCAAACGTATGATCCAAAATCGATTCTACCATTGGTACAAGTGCAAGTACTAATCTCATTATGTGAGGACAGTGCAGTATTCAGTTTGATGTACCTATACTACCACTGGTATCCATACTTGGACCGACCCGCCAACCCCCAACCATAGTCTCTCTAAAACAGGGTGTCTAAAGTGCGAGTCGAGGGCCATTTTCGGTCTCTTTATTGGCCCGTGGCACATTCTAAAAATATAATTTAACAAAAAGGGGAAACCAGCAGTAATTTTACAAGAATCTTAAAAACAAATTTACAAGAAAAAGTTACAATCTAACAACAAAAAGTCCTATTTTTATTAAATTATTTTCAATTTATTATGAGGAAAAATAAAATTATTTTAGTAGAATAAAGGTTAAATATTAAAGGATCAAATTTTGATTTTGAAGTTGGAACATTATGAGACATAAGCAAAGCTAAATAAAATTGTAATTTTGGAAAATTAAGAGGGGAAAAAGCACAAATACGTATCAGGTGACTAATGTCTGAATATAATGAAAAAAATAGGGGGGGGGGATTATTTAGGAAAAAAGTGAAATATTTGGAAATCCATACATATTTGGCCAATTTCTAAAAAGTCATAATATTGTAAGGAAGAAAAGTGGGGAAAAAAGAGCAAATACTGAAGTTGATACTAATATATACAGTATAGGGTGAAAAGCAATGTCATCCGGGAGAGACTATAGGAGAAGAACCACTGCTCCTCCACATTGAGAGCTAGATGAGGTGGCTTTGAGCATCTGGTTAGGATGAACCAGTAGGAAGGATCAGGGAAGACCCAGGACACGCTGGAAAGACTCAACTGGCCTGAGAGCGCCTCGGGATCCGCCAGCAGAAGCTGGACAAAGTAGCCGGGTAGAGGGAAGTCTGGGCTTCCCAGCTTAGGCTGCTGCCCCCACGGCCCGACCTCGGATAAGAGGAAGAAAATGGATGGATATATATGGATACATATATATACACACACACACAAACAAGGTGTTTATTATAATACTATAATATAGGAAGGCAACCCCACACTACCATCGCAATGTTAGATCCTTTCTTGAGATCTTGCCAAATAGGTAAGCTCCCCAAGCGTGTGTTGGTTTTCTCCGGGTACTCCAGTTTCCTCCCACATTCCAAAAACATGCATGTTAGGTTAATTGGCCACTCTAAATTGTCCATTAGAGTGTGAGTGTGACTGGTTCTATGTCTTTGTTTGTCTATGTGTACCCCGCCTTCCGCCCAAAGTCAGCTGGGATAGGCTCCAGCATACTTGTGACCCTAATAACCCGTGACCCTAATGAGGATAAGCGGTATAGAAAATGAATGAATGAATGTGTTGCTTTACAAAATATCAAAGTGGCAAAGTTGCATTAAAAACGTCTGAACTTTTGCAATTATTGAGCTCATCACCCTAATATCAGTTCTTTTTTTTTCTTTTTTTTGTCTTGTCCAGCATCATAACAGCTGAATGGGAGTCAAGATGCCTTTAAATGCTGAGCAAAATTTCTTTGCCAAGGGAGACTTCATAATCCAAATGATTCTCCCTTGACATTTGACTGCGTTTATTGTGAATTTTGTTGCGCCACATTTCGATGCCGGACCTGACCTGAAAAGGGACGGGTGGGGGGTGGGGTGAGGGATATAAGAAAGGGTGCAGAAGAACCTCACAAACATATTTCAACCATATTATAAACAACCGTAATAATCACAATTTCAGCAACAACCAGAACAGTCACAGAGCAAAATGACCAAAAATACAGGGGAAAGAAGAAAAAAAATAATAATAATAATAATAATGATAGAATCTAATATTCATGTACACACATTCATATACATAGATATACACATACATACACACACACATATATATATACACATGTATATACACACACACACATATACATATATATATGCACATATTCGTACACGTATACATACACATACTGTGCACATACACATATCCATGCAGTACATACATATATACACACACATACAGTGTGCATATATATTTATACACACATACATACATACATATTTACTAATAATGATAAACATACAAGAAAAACAACAAGAAAAGAAACAGAACCTCTTGAACAACGACCATCCAAATGACACGTGCAACAAATCTACATTAAATCTACATTACTCTGCAGTGACAGGATAACCGCATCAGAGAACGAGGAGATGCCCGTGGTGAACACCGCCATGCATCCCAAACCACACTCCCTCCAAAAGCGAGGGCCCGACCTGGAAGACGCCGGAGCACGGCCCCCCAGCAGGCTCCCCCCCGAGGGGAAGGCCCGACTGCGCCACCCCAAGAGGCAACCACGAGTCCACTCCGAAGAGGTACAAGGGAGACCCGGCCCGACGCCGCCCGGCAGCCGAGCAGGGGCCCAAGGGGGGGCCCGGCCGCCAACCGCCGGAACACCCGCCGGAGGACGGCCAGCTTCGGGCAAGCAGGACAACCGCTCCCGAGCCCCCGGGCCCAGAAGCCACCCAACCCCCCAAAGCAGGGGCCATACCCAACACCCCGGGAGCTCCAGCCCACCCCAGACACAACTGCCGCCGGCCATCGCCTTTTCCAACAACAGAGGTAGGCGCCCATAGAGGGCCCATGGGTCTACCCCCCCTCTCACCCACCGTGACCCGTCCACCCCAGCCCCAGTACCCACACCAAACCCTGTTCCTATATTCACACATGCCACCACACATACACTTACACACCTACATTTTCACATATGCACCTGGATGTGCCACCCCCCCAATGCAGCGAGCAGCATCACCGCGAGCTCCCCCGAGACACGGGGCCATACCACCATACCCGGCCGCCGGAAAATCCACAGAGCGCCGCACGCACGCAGGAACACAGGCACTCCTCCCAGCACTTCCGCCGACTGAGACCCGGAGCCGAAACAATCCCCCCACACCGCCCCTAGCCCCAGGGAGCGTCCAAGAAAACAGGGGTGTAAAAGGACCCTCTACTCCCCGCCTCCCCACCCAACTAAAAGTGTTATGAAGTGTGAGATGTGTGTGTGTAGGCAATTAAAATTGAGGAGCCGAAACTGCGTGACACAATGGGCAGAACCACTCCGCCGGCTGAGCACGGCTAAGTAGCTCTGCCAACCCTGTGACACAAGTCCCGCCCCCCAAAAATTAATGTGAGGTGTCTGTGAGTCTATGTATAGTGAATAAGTGTAATTAAAACTGGGGAGTTTGCGCCCCCAGGGCATGACAGAAGGAGGTCATGTTTGTGCCCCCCCGCCACACCCCCATGGAGCACGCGCACTCCCCAAGATACTATGTGCTTGTTTGCAGGGAGTGGGGGGGGCGAGGGCGCCAGGGATAGTAAGACTAGGAGGAAAATAATATTTTTTTTTTCCCTCCCAGAGGACGAGCCATTGGGCAGTAGGCACCCCTGTTTCCCGGGACCCACCGTGGGGCAGGGGCCGACACGAGGCGAGGCGAGGCGAGGCCCCGGACGCTCAGCGACCGCAGCCCGTGAGCAGCCTCACCTAGATGTTACACACTAGCCACCATGCGCGCCACTGTAGGAGACCCCGGCGGCCCACACCACCACCGCCATCCCCACCCCGTATCAGAGAGGAACCCGGGCAACACACCCCACCACTCGAAGAGGCACAGGCACAATCACACATCTCACCCCTCACCACTGCCCCCTGTGCCCACACCCCTTTTCAATCCCCTGCACCCAACATACGACATACAACATACACACAAACACACTGACACGCACCTGCACTCGCGCACACACACGCACACCTGCCCAACCCCCTGCACACTCCCCCAACCCTGGTCCTCCCAGGCACCAATCCGGCACCGGGACGCGCACCCATCCACCCCTGCAGCAGCGAGTCCAGGCCAACCCAGATGCCCCCGGGGGTCAGATACGCCCCCACTCCCACATCTGGGTAGAGGCAGCCCCCGGAACCCAGGGCCCAGGAGTGTCCCACCCACACCCAGCCAGCCCAGCCACCCGGCCCGGGGCCCGACGGCCACGACCCAGGCCCCCACCCACGGTTCCCCGCCCCTCCACCAACCGGTCGTCTCGGCACCAGACCTACCCCAGCCTCCACAGAGATAAACACCGGTCCCCTGCAGAGTGGCGTAGCCCAGCCCCCCTCCCCAAGGGACCCCCAGCGGCCCGTATGCCCCTGGCACCTCCGCCAGCCGCCCAACTCTCAGAGTGAAGTGAAAGAGCTAATCACCGGGGACCAGAGTGAATGAGATTGGTCTAATTGATTGTTTAAAGAGCTAGACATTGTCTCACAAGAGATATGATCTAATAAAAGGTTCCTAAATTGGTTCAGACTTAGATTGGCTTTTGTTTTCCAATTCATGAGAATAGTTTTCTTTGCGATGCATAACCCAGTAAGGACCATACATGAGGTGTTATTATCGATATTGATGCCACCTAAATGGCCAAGTAAACATAATGTGGGATGTGGTGGAATATTACATCTGGACCAAGTGGACAGCTCCTCACATACCTGAAGCCAAAACCTTTGGACAGGTGCACAATACCACACAGCATGTATATAGTTATCAACAGAGTTATTTGTGCACTGTGAGCAAATATTTGACTTTGTGAGACACATCTTGAACATCCTTTGTCCTGTATAATGAGTCCTATGAAGAATTTTGAACTGAATCAGCTGTAGATTTAAGTTTTTCGTCATTTTAAATGTATTTGAACATATTTGTATCCATGTGTTTTGATCCAAATTACTGAGTAGGTCTGTTTCCCATTTTGCAGTCGGTAGGTGTATTAAATCTTCTGCTTTATTGTTAAGCCTATATATTTTTGATAATAACTTTGGGGCGCAGAGGTTACAGAATTCTGCCACCTTGGTTGGCATTTGCAGGTTCAATTGATTGGGCGTGTATTTTTTTCCTATTATAGATTTGATTTGGTGGTATTCTAAAAATTTGGTGCTGCTGATTCCATATTGGGAGGTGAGCGTATCAAATGACACAAACTTTCCTTCTACTATGATATTATCTAAGTGTTTTATCCCTTTGTTTTTCCAGAGAGAAAAGTTTATCATTCTTTTATTTTGTAGGATGTCAGGGTTGTTCCAGATGGGTGTCAGCTTACATGGATAGAGGGAACATTTGTTTATTTTAAGAAATTCCCACCAAGCTGTCAGAGTGGAGCTGATGTTCATACTTTTGTAACATTTATGATGTTTAATGGTTGAACTGATGAATGGTAGATCACAGATTGCTAGATCATCACACAGTGCTTGCTCTATATCTCGCCATGGCTCGTCTGGATAACTCGGTTTGAGCCATTTGGAGACATATTGCAGTTGATTGGCTAAGAAATACTGAGAAAAGTCCGGAAGCTCTAAACCACCCCTGCCTTTGGTTTGTTTTAACGTATTTAAGCTGATACGTGATGGTTTGTCTTTCCAAAGGAATTTTGAGATGTGGGAGTCCAGTGACTTGAACCACTTGGAGGATGGTTTGGTGGGTATCATTGAAAACAAATAATTAATTTTCGGTAAAACCATCATCTTGACGGCAGCCACTCTCCCCATGAGTGATATGGGTAGACGTCTCCACCGCAAAAGATCACCCTCAGTTGTTTTCAAAAGCTGAACGTAATTCAACTGTGTCAGCTCTGACAACTTGGGTGAAATATTTATACCCAAATATCGAATATTTCCTGTCCGTATTATGGCATCAGGTATACCCTTAAAGTGACAGTTAATGGGTAGAGCTGTGGTCTTAGACCAGTTGATAGAGTAATCAGACACTGATGAGTACTTGTTTATAAGTTGAATCGTGCGGGAAAGGGACGCTTGAGTATTCTGGAGAAAAAGTAATACATCATCAGCGTAGAGACTTATTTTGTGATCCATTTCTCTGGTGCGGATCCCTTTGATTTCTTCATGTTGTCTGATGGCCGCTGCTAAGGGTTCGATAAATATGGAAAACAGTGAAGGGGACAGCGGACAGCCCTGCCTTGTGCCTCTGTGAAGGCTAAAGCTTGAAGAAGTTTGATCATTGGTCCTCACACATGCATGTGGGTTGGTATAAAATATTCTGATCCAATCAATAAAACCCGGTCCAAACCCAAATTTAATTAATGTCCTGAATAGGAAGTTCCAGTTTACCCTGTCAAATGCTTTTTCTGCATCTAGAGAAAGGATAATAGTTTCCAAATCCTGTATGTTAGAATAATCTATGAGGTTAATTAATCTTCGTGTGTTAGTTGAGGAGTGTCTACCTTTAATAAAACCTGTTTGGTCTGGATGGATTATGAAAGGAGTAATTTTCTCTAACCTTCTAGCCAAAGCTTTACTGATTATTTTAAAATCTACATTAATTAAGGAAATTGGGCGGTAGCTAGATGGGAGTGTGGAGTCTTTTCCTGGTTTTAATAAGAGAGTAATATTAGCTAAGTTCATAGTTGGAGGCATTTTATTTTTCTCCTTTATTTCTAATAACATTTTGTAAAAAGTTGGCGCCAGTGTAGTCCAGAATTCTTTGTAGAATTCAGCAGGAAAACCATCTGGGCCTGGGGCTTTATTATTAGGCATGAGCTGGAGAGCTTCCTGGAGTTCGCCAACAGATAGAGGTGAGTCCAGAGATGTTTTCTGGTTCTGTTGTAATATCGGTAGATTTAAATTACTAAGAAACTGATCTATATCATCATCTGATGGGTCTAATTGTGGTGTGTATAATGCTTTATAAAAATCCCTAAAAATCTTGTTTATTTTATCAGGGTCATGGCTGATATTTCCTGCTGAGTCTTTAACGCCGTAGATAGTTGTTTTCTCTTTATTTGTTTTTAATTGATTAGCCAAAAATGTCCCAGATTTGTTACTATGTTCAAAGTTCTCCAAGCGAAGCCTTTGTACTAAGAATTGTGTTTTCTTATTTAATATTTCCTCAAGTTCCAGTTTGGTTTTTCTTATATCGTTTAGAGTGTGTTCATCTTGAGAGACAGAGTAGGCCTCCTCTAACGATTTCATTTTACCTTCCAAAACTGATATTTTGGAAGTCTCTTTCTTTTTCTTGTGCGAGGAAAATGAAATTATTTTCCCGCGCATTACTGCCTTCCCTGCCTCCCAGAGAACACACACTGATGTTCCTGGTAAATCCTTGTTTTCTATGTATAGAGACCATTGTCTCTTGAAGTAACTGATAAATTCTGAGTCTTCAAGCAATGATGTATTCAATCTCCAGTTTCGTGTTGGTGGTTTACTGTTCTTATTACTTACCAGTGTAAGTGACACTGGTGCATGGTCGCTGAGAATGATGGGATGGATTTTGGTTTCAGATATATCACTCATCAGTGTGCTGCTGGTTAGAAAATAATCTAATCTAGAGTATGAGGGGTGGACTGATGAGAAGAAGGTGTAATCCTTAACAGTGGGATGGTGAGAGCGCCAAGCATCACAAAGTCCAAAATCCTTCATGTAGTGTTTAACAACCTCTGAGGATTGGTCCTGTCTATTATTTCCATTGCGACTCAGCCTGTCCACTCTTGGATCAAGAACCATGTTGAAGTCCCCTCCGATAATGAGTGTACAGTCTGAGTGATTTGAAAAAGGAGTGAAAAAAAGAAGGGTCGTCAACATTTGGTCCATATACGCTTGCAATGCATAACTTCATATTTTGTATATAAAATTTAACTTTGATAAATCTGCCCTGCGAGTCTGTGAGTATGTTGTCAATGTAAAAGTTTAATTTTTTGTTGATAAGAATTGCTACCCCTCTCTGCCTTGAGTTGAAACGAGCTGAGTACACATGCGGAAAGTGTGTTGTGTAAGTGCATCTATAGATGTGTTTGTTAGATGTGTTTCTTGTAGTAAGACAATGTCTGCCTCTAAATGCTGTAGGTGATTAAAAATGTTTAGTCTCCTGACTGTGGAACCAGCTCCGTGCACATTCCACGAGATAAACCTCAGTGTACCCATGACCTGACTGGTGTTAGTACTACGGACTCATGCAGATTTGTTTGAAATCCACCTGTTGTGTGGATGGTGTGGACATGCTGCTGGGCCTCAGTTCTATCTGTGTTCTGGTTAATGCATGCAAATAAGGTGAGGTGCTCATTACCCAGGAAGAGGTGAGGGAAGGGAGTGAAAAGAGGTGCAAAAGAAAAGGAGATAGAAAACAGTAAAAAGATAGAAACATATAACATCACTTTGCAAGTGTGACGGAGTGACAGACAGGGAACTAATAACATGTCAGTTTACAGTTGGCAGTATTCTTAGTTCAGTACCTTCACGTGCACATCAGTATGTCCGCCGAGTCTTTCCCGGGTGGAGAAGCCGTCCCAGGTGAGTCCTCGTTCCTGGTTCTGATGGATCTGGTTCCTGGAGTGGCTGCATTGGGTTTACCCATGACGACTTCTTGGTAGCAAGAGTCGATATACTCCGCAAGGCTGGCGAGGTCTTCTTCGCTGCTCTCCAGAGGGAGTAATTAGGACACTCTACCTCCGCGTTTATTCTATTAATGTTGCTTTTGGCCAAACAACGCGGTAAAATAGTTCAACGCATGAGACTCTTGCCAAGCGCGCCAAGTTGTGTTCTGCCGCCTCACCGTCGCACAGGAGCCACGTCATTACCTAGTATCAATTCGATACCGAGACTCCCTCTGATATCGACAGTATCAACATTTGAATCGGTCAAAAATTGGCCACCCCCTGACACCACGCAGCTGTCTAAAACTAGTCTGTGCGCACAACTTTCCTCTTCCATCTCATCCCTTTGTGTGGTCGACAAGCTGGAAGCACCGTCTCACGTACCGGGAATGGGATCTTCACTTGGCCCCAGGAAAAACTTCCAGTTTTTTCGTGTGTTCGCTCTCGAAAAGCTTCTGTTCAAACTGAGGGGATAGTTGTTACTGCTGCAAGGTGCAGGCGACCAAAAGGCCTCGCATCCAGTACTGGAACATATGATAGCCAAGGCGCATCAGGCATTGTTAAGTCGGGTCTTTTCACCAGAAAACTAGGAGAATCTGAGCGCTTTAACGCGCGCATCTTCGAAAGGGCCGTGCGTAAATGTGTGCGTAAAGTCGTTGGCGCGTACCATCAACACGTTCTTTCGTTGACTTCTAAAGATTCGGCAATCATGGCAAAATGGTTCAAAGATTTTCCCATCAACTTGAAGAACGGCAGCGAACGAGCCCGCTCAGCCTCCGAATCTGGTCCGCAAACCCGCCACAAAGCGTCATTCTCCCGGGACAGCCTGAAGGGAAACTCGCGTAAAGATAGCGGCGTGGCCGCTTTGCTGGCTGGGAGGAGCAGAAAGAATTCAGCCACGGAGTTGGGCCGCAACAACAACATCAACAGCGGCTCTGCCGGCGGAACCGTGTGGGAAACTCTGGCGCCCAAAAGCCGCAAGAGCCCCAACAAGGTGGACGCACCGGAAGAGAAGGCTCAGGTCAGCAGGACCTCCAGCTTGGCTCAAGCGTACATTAGCAGGATGATTAAAGTGGAGAAGCAGGACAAGACACCCAAACTGATCGGCATCGGTGAGCAGACGAAGCCTGAAAGTGAAAATGGGAAGTCGGCCATCAAAACTACAGTAAGCAATTACACTCTTATCTAACACATGAACACAAATTACGCGTGGACGCAAATGTGGAATTACGGGAAAAGTTTTTTGGATGTGGAAAATTGAGCTGAATGTTGTCACGTTGGAATGGTTTGGATTGCTCAGATTTGGAATTACATGCATTTCAGTAGGAGTTTTGTCATATGACATGTGGAATTATGGGAAAAGTTATCAGAAGGTCATGTTGAATGTTTGTGTGTTGGAATGCTTTCAGTCTGTACAAAAATGGGGAACGTTTTTGGGGCTGGAAAAGGATGCCGTTAAAGATGGGGGTTTTTAGAACATGAAAAAAGCTCCCCAGATGAACTGAATGTTTTCATTACTGTATGGTTTGAAGAAAATTACAAAAGTGGGAAAAGTGGGAACTGTTTGTCCACTTGTCCAGACTGAGCTGATGTTTTTGTGTTGGAAAGGGTTTTAAATGTGGAAATTTTCATTAGGAATTGTGTTACAGAAAATATGAAGAAAGAAATGCGGAAGTAGTAATAATTCAAAAGGTTATTTGTGTTACGGAAAGTGGAATTACAGGAAAAGTGGGAATTGTTTGTACACATGTCCAGAACGGGCACATTTTTTGATGATTGAAAACCTTCAATGGGTTGAGAAATGTGGAACAGTGCAATCCATTTCTCTGGGAATTTTTTGATCCCAGAAGATGTGGAATTCACAGATTTTTTTTTAAAGGTGTAAATAGATAGCCTGAAGGTTTGGTGTTGAAATGGTTTGAAGTTGAGAAATGTGGACATAGTAAGAATTGTCAACGTTGAATGGGGTATGTGTTGGGTAAAATTGGGAATTTTGGGAAAAACATGTCTTTGGTGCTGAAATGGTTTGCCGAATGTGGGAAAATTCCATTCATTTCAATTACAATGTTTGGGCTTTGAGAAGCAAGAAAAGCCTGGGAGTTTTGGAATGTGGAAAATAGATGTCTGAATGTTTTGAATGAGACAAATGTTTCAAAGTTGGACTGGTTTGAGTTTTGAGAAATGTCAAAGTAGCAAGAATTTTCAAGCTCAAAAGAAATTTTTTGTTATGGATTGTGGAGTTACAGGAAAAGTCAAAACATGTCCAAAATGTTGTTTTGTGTTGGAGTGGTTAGAATACGTTTAGAAATGTGGACCTTTTTATTGGGAATTTTGTTACAGAAAATACAAAATTACGAAAAATGTGGGAATTTTTGGAAATAGATGGCTTGAGAACGGTTTGAATTAAAACATTACAACCATCATGTGAAATAAATCCATCTTCTGCATCTCATCTCCCAGCTGATCATCCTGGAGGACTACGCAGATCCTTTTGACGCAGAGAAAACCAAAGAGCAGCGAGAGGCGGAGAGAGCTGGTGTCAACGATGGCTACATGGAGCCTTACGATGCCCAAGTCATCATCACAGGTCAGAAGGGCATCCGCTTCTGCTTCTTGTCCCGCCCCGGAGAGCTATTCAGAGACCTGTTTAAGTAGAACACAACAAAGAATGAGAGCATGCAGAATTGCATAACATACACGTGTCTAATTTCCTGCCATCACTTTAACACACAAGCAAAGCAAATAAAACAACACAAATCAAACATACTCCACTTACAAACACGTTATTTGTCAATCTGCAAACAGCCTATACCAAAATAATCACACTTATCAGTTTAAAAAAGTCAAGGCAAGTTTGAGAATTGTACAGTTGCACAGATTATTGTGGAAGTACAGTGGAAATATTTTAGAAAGTGCTTCTTTTCCACTTTACCGTCTCAACAGCAAAGGCTTTTGATATTCAGCCTCATTAAACTTGATTTACCGGACCATCTTTTAGGAATTAGAACTCTATCGGTTTTGCCTTTTAATATGTCACTGAAATGAGCCTCTCAAGCTGCTGAATCCTTCCCAAGGAATAAAATGGTGGACGTGAAATAGGCTGTTCATCAGCTGATCTTTAAAAGCCAAAATCTTGGCAAAAATGAGTTACTGAGTCCTTTTTTAGAACATTTAATTTTTACTTTAGTGGGTTTACAACCTTTTATCAGCTAATAAACAGCCGATTTCACTTTAATGCTTGTTTGCAATGCGTTGCTTATTCATTGTTTTTGTCTCACTCTCATTTTCTCTTTTTGCATTTTGAAGCTCTGCTTAGAACCTCTTTAACAGCGCAAAATATAAATTCTCTAAATGGTCATAAGATTTAAAAAGATTGGTTGAAAAACTTGGCTGGCACCAACCAAAACGTCTTGGCTGGGGCACAGGCCTAACCCCATTGGGTGTGGTAAATGTTTCACATCTCAGAATTGAGTAAAAGGTGACAAAGCAGATAGTTATTTGTGTTAATGTGATATCTCACATTACAGTTCAATAAATAGCAGCCAATGGGCTGGACTTTAGACACTTGCGTTATGTGAAAACCCTGCACACAAACACATCATACATGTTGGCTGTTAGGGTGCCAGTAAGATACCAAGTACAGAATGTGCTAAAACACAATAGTTGCTGTATTTCTTTTTCAATGTTCTTATTATAATTACATACAGCAACCATTTGATTAAGCGTGCCATTGAAGGCTTAGCGTATAAGTAGCTTAAATGTATGTTTTTTTATTTACCCCATTAAAGGGATCTTTTAAAGAGAGCTGGGTGCCGAATGGGAGCCCCCAGCTTGCATGCCGACTTCCATCCTCTCTGGCGGTTGCCACAGCAACAGTGTTGTGGAGGAACAATGGGTGCAGCTTCCTCTTCCAACTTCCTGTCTCCAGCCTCTGTTTCCTTTGCCCCATTCTCTTGATATAGGAAGTTGCCCCCCACCGCCGCCGCCGTGCACACTTTATGTGTTAACAGAATGCAACAATCCCAACAGCCCACCCCAAAACAAGCTGAAGCTCTCACCCTCTTGCTCCCTTCTTTGCACCAAATCATTTCCCAGCAGTCAGGAAGTAGGCCGGTCAGTTGTCCAATCCGCAGCAGTGTTGACCTTTTCTTCCTGTCACTCCATTGTTTGGTCTCACAATAGTGCAGACACGCAGGCTACCTGTCGGCCCGCCGAGAACACGAGTCGCATTCCAACTTGTGACTGGGTTCAGGATGTAGTAGATCTTTTTATCTCTGTCACCAACACAAAGAGTCCCCGTACTTTGTTTTGTTCCTGCAAAATCCCTTCACTCGATACAGCGCAATCGGTTTATGTCGACAAGCCGTCTGTCAAATAACTCGCCACTTAAGTTGATGAAAAATAGGTCCGTTTATGTTGAAGTATATATTCACCTCATCATTATTGCTAAGCAGTAACCACAACAGTAACATAACTCCTGTCTAGTTACACAGCAGTAAAACGTGCGTACAGTGACTTCCTGTTCAGTGCAAAGTAAGCTTTAAAGAAAAGCATGGCGGTATTAAATTGGCTTTTGCTACAGAAACTAACAAAATACACTCATTTCTTTCTTTCTTTTAGTACGGCTGCACATTTTCGAATTTGTATGTTTTTTTAAGAAAATATATTTTTCAGTCCTGCAATTAGCTGCCGACCAGTCCAGGGTGTGCCTCTAACCCGAAGTCAGCTGGGATAGGCTCCAGCACCCCACCGCAATCAAATCATCTAATGAGGATAAGTGGCATAGAAAATGGATGGGTGGATATTTTACAGTCACTGTTTGCCATGTCGCACGGCAGCCAAGTGATAAGCACGTTGGCCACACAGTCAGGAGAGCTCGGTTCAAATCTAGACTTTGGGTTTTCTCTGGTTTCCTCCTACATTCCAAAAACATGCATCCAAAGCTATGAATGCTTGTCTACAAATAGATTTGGTGCTGCCTGTTTGCCGTTGTTCATAAAAACATTATAATGGGATGTATAAAGAATGTAGATTGTCGTTACAATTCCTGACAGTAGGGGGCAGTATGCATGGTAACGCTGATCCTTAACACACCTCATATGCACCTGACCTGCCAGAGGATAAGAAGTCATAGCAGGAGAGTGTTTACGACTTTATTGCTATATTTAGCGAATATTTGGCTCCCGCTAGATACTCTTTTTCAAAAAAGGGACTACCAATACATCAAGCGACTTGTTTGGGTGTTATTGGGGACTTTTGGATATTGACATGAAAGCGTGTCTTGCTCTTCTCAACGAGCAGTGGGTGCTGCTGTGGGCTCCTCTCCTCCCCCATTTGGATTTCTAAGCATATTTGTCTCGCTTTTCATGACTTTTACTCACTTTTTATCTCTCCCTTGTTATTTATATATACACAAAGACACGCACATGTGTCATGCTCAATTACGCAAATTAAACAGGGGTGTGTTCCCTTTCAATACGGTAGCTGATGATGTTAGACCAAAGCCAGAATAACCAATTAGTGTTTCATCATAGAGGTTCGCAGACGGGGCTCCAAGGACCTCCTCAAAGTGTGCGTTCTGTTGGACCGAGGGCAGTCTGAGGGGAAGCAAGATGAGGGCAAGCAGCCCCCGCCTCTAAATATTTACGACACACCGTATGAAGGCAGACTGGAGGGCGACAGCGAGGGTGTGTGGATCCCTGTCACCCGTCCAGAGTCTGACATCCGGCCGGCCGGCGAGTACGAGCTTCCCTGGGAGTGGCGGAAGGAGGATATTGTTCGAGCCCTGTCAGGTAGGCCGGCATGCTGGTGACAAGGGTGGGGGGTGATTGTTAGGGTGTGATATTTGTACTATGTTGCAATGACAGTTATCTGTTTGCTCTACAGAGGAAGTTAAACAATCCCAATGAATGACTTTCCAAAGATATGTTTCCTTTGGTTGCTGGTGTGCTTTTATTATGAAAGACTGATATTGTGTCTCTGGCTTCCTCCAGCTCAGTTTGAAGCAGTGGATTGTTCTACTAAAGAGAATGCTTCCATCGCCATCCGCCAGCAGCAGCAGCAGCTGAACCACACTCTGAGGCAGAAGACCTGGACCCATAAAACACTTGTCTCCACCTCTTCATCCTCCTCCTCGTCCTCGCCATCCTTCCCCTCATCACCGATCCTTAAACTTTCCCCAATAACGACGGCTTCTCCTTCATTTCCCACCATGAAACTGTCACCCTCTTCCAGCCCTAACAAACCTTCTTCTCCTACCTCGGCGAGCGCCCCACTGGATGGGGAGGCGGCCAAAGTGGACCCCAGTTTGTCACTGGACAAGCAGGGGTGAGAAGAAAATAATTTATAATTCAATTCATTATCGCGTTTCCAGACACGACCGTGATTTTTGAATTTCCCTTAAGTGGAAATTAATATTAATAAATGGAATATTTTTGTAGTTATGGCATAGAAAACCTAGACCTGAAATAACACCCATATAGTCACTTTTATATTTGTTTTACACGATATAGTAGATATAATCAGAGAAAATAAGACATATTAGACATAAATAGACTCATACCTGAGCAGTTGCCATTTGCTTTTTTCTGGATGGCGTACTTCCTGCAGTGGCTAGTGTTTCAGCAATGTACTGTAATGACGGCTGTACGCTCGTACTAACAGTATTGCCAACTTAAATGCTCATGTATGTCACAGTGAATATCTTCCCTAGGGGACCTTAGTGGCGAGCGGACAGATGTGTGGAGGACAAAAAGTGATTTTGTTGTGGTTTATGGCCCCAACAGTAGCCTGTGGTATTATTAGGATTACGGTTATTAGTATTGTGTCTGTAAACCTGCAATTAATCCCTGTGCTTGTGACACTTAGCGGCCAATGTAGTACATTCACAACTAGAATGTCTTATATTAGTATTTTACTTCATTTACTATAATATAGCCATTTTTATGCTTGAAGATGCTTAATTTAGGTTGAAAACACATACAATTTGTTTCCTTTTTTTAACCAATAATAAGCCCTATTCAACCACAGAACAGAAATCATTAATTAGTTAATTTTCTGGAAAACCAGTAAAGAGTGTGAGCAATGTTCGAACCGCAATGGAGTGAGGGACGACTATAATGAGTTGTTACATTTTGGAAATGTCCAAAGATTGCTTGCTTCCAACATGTCCACTTTGCGGTTAGTTCCCAGCCACACGTTTACGGCACCATGAATTACATATAGAAATTATTTTTACCAAGCAGATGCTAAAGCAAGTACACTTGTTAAAAACACAACTCTAATTAAAGGGGATCATCAAGATGTTTTCTGGCAAAACTGAGACAAGCTTTAATGTTCTTTTTGTTCAGCAGTGGTTTTTGTCTTGGAACTCTTGGCCGTTTTGGCTCAGTATCTTTCTTATGGTCATGAAAACTGACCTTAACTGAGGCAACTAAGGCCTGCAATTGTTGGGATGTTGTTGTGGGGGTCTTTTGTGACCTTTTAGATGAGTCTTCTCTGCGCTCTTGGGGTAATTTTGGTTGGCCGGGTGTTCTATGTTCCAAAGTCCACTTTTACCTTCATGGAAGACGTGATTCTTGACGTGGGAACGCTAATAATGTTAAAAAACATTAGAAAGTTGTAAAAAGGTTTTGTATGCTACATAATGGTAAAAATCTTAAATGTGGCCTTCGTGAGTGTGCCACTGCGCTGTGGAGTGGATTTAGGTATGACTTCAAGTGTAAAATGCCTCTCTCCATCTCATTAAGCATGGCCTTTCTACTGAAATGCAATCAGTGGGAACATGCTCGAAGCGTGTTAGTGGTTCTTCCTCTCTTGTAACCATGGAATGTCATTTTTAAAAAAGATTATAGCTAAGCGCCAAGGTCCCTGTTTATGTACTGTATGTGTGGCTCTAGCCTGTAGCTGATCTACCGTCTCGTGTGGCCTTCTCTACAACCACATCCATGCTGTTTATATCTTGACTTCTCACCTTCACTTGTTTTAACGTCTGACTTGTCTCCATATGTTGCTGCTGTGCTGCACATCTCTTGACGGCATCTCCTCCACGTCCCTCCGCAAGCTGGTACCATGGTAGTGTGAGTCGGCAGCAGGCCGAGGCTCAGCTGCAGCGCTGCAGGGAAGCCAGCTTCCTGGTGAGAGACAGCGAATCAGGAACCAGCAAGTACTCCATCGCTCTCAAGTGAGTGTGCTTGATTGCAGTGTGTATACAGTCATCTCTCATTTATCGCAATGAATTGGTTCCAGAATATTTGCATAGTTACGACATAGAAAACCTGTAAATATGGGTTTTAACATTATTAGAGCCCTTTAGACACGACACTCCATAATCACCTTTACACTCCTATTATACAACATAGCACATATCAGAGAAAATAAGCATATTATTATTATTATTATTAATAGCTGTTATTATTATTGTGCCTATTGATATAATTCAGGGGGCTGCACGGTGGCTGAGTGGTTAGCACATTGGCCACACAGTCAGGAGATCTGGAAGACCTGGGTTCAAATCTCCGTTGGGCATCTCTGTGTGGAGTTTGCATGTTCTCCCCGTGCGTGTGCGGGTTTTCTCCGGGTACTGCGGTTTCCTCCCACATTCCAAAAACATGCATGTTAGGTTAATTGGTGACTCTAAATTGTCCATCGGTATGAATGTGAGTGTGAATGGTTGTTTGTCTATATGTGCCCTGCGATTGACTGGCGACCAATCCAGGGTGTACCCCGCCTCTCGCCCAAAGTCTGCTGGGATAGGCTCCAGCATCCCCGTGACCCTAATGAGGATAAGCGGCATAGAAAATGGATGGATGGATGGATGGTTGGATATAATTCAGTCTGCGGTCTGGTGCCTGTATGTTTTATCCTCTGACTCCTAGTGACTAAACTGCACATCTGCTGTCTTTTGAAGGCCTTATATTTGAAAATGCTTCATTTAGGCAAAATATATGTAAAATTTGGCTTAAATATGCATAATTGTTTAAATAGTCCCACTTAAACCACAAAACAGCACAATTCATTCATAAATGTATTTTTTGAAAAAACATGATAGGGTGAAGCCACAAAATTCCAAATTCGGACTGTGCATGTTGACACCCCACGGGCTGGCAGACTGACCTTGACGTAACCAAAATAATACCCGGCTATTGCTTCCGCATTTTCTTTGTAGACTTTCACCAGAGAAATAAGTAAAATGGGTGACATGGTTGTTTTCCATTTGTGCATATTTTTATTTAGATTCTTCTGTTTTCATTTGACATGTTATACTCTTACTCCACTGTGTATGGTTTACTGTGGACTCTGTAGCTTCACCATTTTTTATTTTGAGGTAGGGTGAACAATTCCATCCTGGTTTACCGCCAAACAGGAAAAATATTGTGAATTCCTTTGACAAAAATTGCGGTGCGCCATTTTTATTTCTTTGTACATTTGTTTGTCACTGAATGGGATACTTCCTGGTTGGAGGACAGTTATTCAACTTTTATGAAAACAGTGACAAGTCTACACCGTTGGGAGGAAGCAGGGCCGTTTCTTGATATAGACCAGTGGTTCACATGTTTGGCTATGGCACCCACCATCATGCCTCAATGATAAGCAGTGACCCAAATTGCAAAAAAAAATGCCAAGTCAAACTTCTAAAATATGGTATTTTTAAAGGAACTGTTTGCAACACAACATACGCTGCAGGAGGGATGCTGTGATTGATTGGCCAACAGTCAGCATCGACGGATTTCCGTGAAAAAGCATGTGATTGGCATATGCCAATAAATACCTTTCACAAAAGCAAATCACCTGCAGCTCGTACTACCGCAGCCTGTAGGGATCCCTGCGTGTAGTGTAGTGTCTTGCCCTAACTAACGTCTTGGGTCGCGTCCTCCTCCCACTTTCCTTCATAGCACTTTTATTTGTACATGTGTATTTTAGCTAGCAGACTACTTCCTGGTTCATGAAGGATCACGTGACTGAGGGACTGTAAATTTTTTTACGACAAAAGTGAAGAGAACAAAATTTTTTTTTTTAATGAAAAAAATCTATTTGTTAGTTAGCATGTTACTTCCTGGTTCATGTAGAGTAGGGTTGACATTTTCATTCTTTATTGGCCCCACATATTCATCTATCCATTCATTTTCTATACTGCTTATCCTCATTAGGGTCGCGGGTATGCTGGAGCCTATCCCAGCTGACTTCAGGTGGGAGGCGAGGTACACCCTGGACTGGTCGCCAGTCAATCGCAGGGCAGACATACACCCAGTCACACTCACTCTAATGAATAATTTAAAGTCGCCAATTAAGCTAACATGCATGTTTTTGGAATGTGGGAGGAAACCGGAGTACCTGGAGAAAACCGACACACGCAAGGGGAGAACATGCAAACTCCACACAGAGATGCCCAACGGAGATTCGAACCCAGAACCTCCTGACTGTGAGGCCAACAAGCTGCCCATTAATCCACCGTGCGGGGGCCCCACATATTCTATAAGTAAATTGAAATAATAAATTTTTAAAAAATGTTTTTGATGGCAGCATCCCCGTGACCCTAATGAGGATAAGCGGTACAGAAAATGAATGAATGAATGAATGTTTTTATTGAATTTTTCATACTTTTTCACGGAAATAGCAAAATAAAAACATAACACCAGTAGATAACACAAGTACATAATACAAAAAATAAAAATAAAAACACATCACACAACTCAACGTGGTTTAGGTGACTGTGCACCCCATTGTCGAATGTAGTCCAGTAGAGGTTTCCACATATCTTCAAAGTCCTCAGTCCTTCCTCGAGTAATGTAGGTCAGTTTTTCCAATGTAACATAATTTGTCATTTCTTTTATCCATAGGTTTATTGATGGTACATTCGTTTTTCTCCCAAATAATGCAACTAGCCTCCTGGCCTGCAGGAGTCCAAAGTCAATCAAGGTTGATATGTTTGAAGAAGTCACAAAATCCTTTGGGTAAATCCCCAACACAAAAAGTTTTGCTTGGTAAGGTACATTAATTCCAACAATTCTGGACATAGTCTGGCACACTCCCCTCTAATATGCTTGTAGTTTGGGGCATTCCCAACAACAATGAAACAGGGTACCTTGCTCCCCTACACACTTATTACAGGTATCTGGGATAATAGGTGACCAGTTATTCAGCTTTGCTGGTGTTATATATGTCCTCATCAAGTATTTGTATTGTAGTAGCCTTAATTTTGTATTAATTGTTTTTTTGGGGGGCCTTGAGACAACCTTTATTCCAATTATCCTCCAATATGTTCTCCTTAAAGTCAGAATTCCAGGCCTCTAATTTATCAATAGAGGATTCATCATCATAAGATACTAAGGCTGAATAAAACAATGAAATTTGACCCTTTTCCTTTTGACGCGAAATCGAAAGATGTTCCAAGTGTAAAAGAGCGGGTTCTATATTTATGTATCTATATTTTGAAGATATGAAATGTCTAAGCTGCAAGTATTTGAAGAAGTGTTTATTTGGGATTTGGTATTCTTGAGTACGTTCTTCAAATGTAAGTAATGTATTATTCATGTAAAAAAACACCAACTTTTCTGCCCATATCTTAAAACCTCCATCGTCCTTTCCTGCTATAAAATTGACATTACCCCACAATTGAGAGATTTGAGGGGAATCTTTAATATGTTGATGAGCTTTATACCAGACATCAATAGTATTTTTCAGGAAGGGGTTTTTTGTCTTTTTTATCAAAACCTTTGGTTTCGCCGAGTATAGGTACAGTTTTAAAGAAAGATTTGGTACTGATGCTTGCTCAATAGATAACCAAGATGGAGCAATGTCATTTGAGAAAAAGAACATCGTTGAACGCAATTGCGCAGCCCAATAGTACCATTTTAAATTTGGAAGTCGTTGCCCTCCTCTTTCGTATTGGAGGTACAATAGCCTAAGTCTTAACCTTGACTTTTTATTGTTCCAAATGAATGTACTGAAGATATTACTAATTATTTTGAAAATGTTTTTGGCAGAGGCAGAGGAATTGACTGAAATAGATACAGAAATTTGGGTAGTATACTCATTTTTATTATATTTATATGGCCAATTATTGATATAGGCATGGTCTGCCAACGATCAAGTGTTTCTTTTATCTCCTCGATTAAAGGATCATAATTTGAAGGTACAATTGATCCCAAGATAAGTAAATCCATCTTTGGCATTGATAAACGGGGTTTTGACCCTTGGATTTAACCTTTCTTCTTCATTTAAGAATAATATGAATGATTTTGCATGGTTAATATTGTAACCCGAAAATTGTCCAAACCTATTTATATATGTGACCAAATTTGGGATAGTAGTGAATAGGTTTGTTAAAAAAAGAATTACATCGTCCGCATAAAGCGATATTTACGTTCCTGACCCCCGACCGAGACATCCACTATGTCTGTTTGTGCTTTGATCGCCATCGCCAGAGGTTCTATGGCGAGTATAAACAACATAGGTGATAGATGACATCCCTGACGGGTGGACCGCTCCAAGAGTATTGGCTTTGAAGTAAGGCTATTGGGTAACACACTTCCCATTGGACTTTTATATAAAATTTTAATCCAACTAAGAAAATGATTTCCAAGTCCGTATCTGGGTAGAAGATTGAATAGGTATGGCCATTCTATTCTGTCAAAGGCCTGCCTAGCATCCAGCGATAACACAGCTGTGTCCTTAGCGTCGTAATTTTCATGGATTATATTAAGAACGCGTCTGATGTTATGAAATCTCTGGCGTTTCTGCACAAAACAATTTTGATCACTGTGCACTAATTGTGGGATGTATTGTTCTAACCTCTTTGCTAATAATTTGCACAATATTTTGGTATCGCACCCCTCAAACTTATGGGTCGAAACGAGGAACATTCTGTTGGAAGGTTTTCCTGGTTTTAAAATCAATGTTATCATTGCCAATCGCAGTGAGTCTGGAAGAGTTTCAATCTGATATGATTCGTTGAACATGTTTAATAATGGAGAAAGTAATTTGTCTTTAAATTTTTTATAAAACTTAATAGGTAGACCATCAGGTCCCGGCACTTTACCACTATTAATATTTTGAATTGCTTTCGCTATGTCATCAATAGTTAGATCACCATCCAATTCCCTTTTAGCATCCTCTGTCAGAGTTTGAAATTGATATTGATCGAGAAATTCATTTTGTTCATCTATTGTTTTAGACGTTCCTGACTTATACAGAGACTGATATTAATCTTTGAAGCTGTCGTTTACTTTTAAAGGATCCACGACTAATTCACCTGATGAAGTTTTGATGCATTTAATAGATCTTTCTGACTGTACTTTTTTAATTTGCCAAGATAACAATTTTCCAGGTTTCTCCCCTTGATCATAATAAGTCTGTTTCAGCCACAAAAGAGGGTGTGCAACTTTATCAACTGAGAACTTATTATATTTGGTCCTCAATAACAGCAAGTCCTTTTTTTTAACAGAGTCATGATCCACAATAGGATCCATTTCCAAGTATTCGATTTGCTTTTCTAAAGATTCCATTTCCTTTCTATTTTCTTTGGATTTAAAGCTTGCGTAACCTAGAATTATACCTCTAGGCCTTCAACGCCTCCCATCTTATACTGGCATTAGTTTCGTTAGTGTTTAATTCATCCATCCATCCATCCATTTTCCACCGCTTATCCGGGTCCGGGTCGCGGGGGCAGCAGCTTCAGTAGGGAAGTCCAGACTCTCCGGTCCCCAGCGACCTCTTCCAGCTCCATCGGGAGGACACCAAGGCGTTCCCAGGCCAGCTGTGAGACATAGTCTCTCCAGCGTGTCCTAGGTCTTCTCGGGGGCCTTCTCCCGACTGGGCATGCCCGAAACACCTCACCAGGGAGGCTCCCGGGAGGTATCCGGACTAGATGCCCGAGCCACCTCAACTGGCTCCTCTCGATGTGAAGGAGCAGCGGCTCTACTCTGAGCTCCTCCCGGATGGTCGAGCTCCTCACCCTATCTCTTAGGGTGAGTCCAGCCACCCTACGAAGGAAACTCATTTCCGCCGCTTGTATCCGCGATCTCATTCTTTCGGTCATGACCCATAACTCATGACCATAGGTGAGGGTGGGAACGTAGATCGATCGGTAAACAGAGAGCTTTGCCTTCCGGCTCAGCTCTCTCTTCACCACGACGGTCCGGTACAGCGACCGCATTACTGCAGATGCTGCACCGATCCGTCTGTCGATCTCACGCTCCAACCTTCCCTCACTCGTGAACAAGAACCCGAGATACTTGAACTCCTCCACCTGAGGCAAGACCTCACTCCCAACCCGGAGGGTACAGTCCACCCGTTTCCGACTGAGAACCATGGCCTCGGATTTGGAGGTGCTGAGTCTCATCCCAGAAGCTTCACACTCAGCTGCAAACCGCTCCAGTAAACGCTGAAGGTCACAGCCTGATGAGGCCATAAGGACCACATCGTCTGCAAATAGCAGAGACGAGATCCTAAGGTCACCAAGCTGGACTCCCTCAACACCTTGACTGCGCCTAGAAATTCTGTCCATGAAGATTATGAACAGAATCGGTGACAAAGGGCAGCCTTGGCGGAGGCCAACGTTCACCGGAAACAAGCTCGACTTACTGCTGGCAATGCGAACCAGGCTCCTGCTTCGATTGTACAAGGACCGAATGGCACGTAGAAGCGGACCATCAATCCCGTACTCCCGGAGCACCCCCCACAGGACACCACGAGGGACACGGTCGAATGCCTTTTCCAGGTCTACAAAGCACATGTAGACTGGTTGGGCAAACTCCCACATACCCTCGAGTACCCTTGCAAGGGTGTAGAGCTGGTCCAGTGTTCCGCGACCGGGACGAAAACCACATTGCAGCTCCTCTAACCGAGGTTCGACTAACGGTCGTACCCTTCTCTCCAGCACCCTGGAGTAGACTTTCCCAGGAAGGCTGAGGAGTGTGATCCCCCTATAGTTGGAACACACCCTCCGGTCACCCTTTTTAAAAATGGGGACCACCACCCCGGTCTGCCAGTCCAGAGGTACTGTTCCTGACTTCCATGCAATGTTGTAGAGGCGTGTCAACCAACACAGTCCTCCAACATCCAGAGCCTTGAGAAATTCTGAGCGGAACTCGTCTACCCCCGGAGCCTTGCCACTGGGGAGTGATTTAACTACCCCAATTACCTCATCCACGGTGATAGAACTGTCCACGTACGTATCCTCAGACTCTGCTTCCTCTATGGAAGGCATGTCAGTGGGATTGAGAATTAATTCAAATTCAAGGGATTGTGTTTAATTCAAAGTTAGTATCGATCTTGTCTCCTATGTAGTTAACAAAGTCCATGCTTTGTAGCCAACTCACTTGTAAGCGAGTAAGCAATTTGGTGGAGTGTAAAGTAGAATCTCAACTTGGATAGTTAGTGAGATAGCAGCATGATCACTAATGACTATACTATCGTACCAGCAATTCTTAACTTTGGACACAAGTTCTCGGGATACAAGGAAATAATCAACGCGAGAGCGAGACCTAAGAGCATCTGAGTGACAAGAATATTATTTTTTGTTAAGGTTTTGCTCCCTCCATATCTCGACCAGGTTAAGTCCATCATATATTGTTTAATCAGTTTCTAGTTTGAGTCATAGTGGTATCAAAACCCGTGGAGTGATCCAATTCTGAGTCTAACGTACAGTTAAAGTCGCCTCCACTGTAGTGTTGCCAGAGTCAAGAAAAAAATCCTCAAAGAATTTAGGATTATCCTCATTAGGTCCATACAAACTCACCAAATTCAGTTTCAATGAAAGGAGGCTACCTTGGACAATAATATACCGGCCAGCCCGATCCTGTATTATATTAATAGTCTGGAATGGTATGTCCTTATGAATCATAATAATGACACCTCTGGCATAATTGTTCTATGATGCGTGCAGCACAAGCCCAGGCCATCGATTTCGAACCGATTTAATGTCTGAGGGCAGCAGGTGGGATTCCTGAAGAAACACCACTTTGGATTTAAGATGTTTACTCTATTTATAACTTGTTTCAATTTGCTGAGTTGTCTTAGCCCTCTGACATTCCAACTAGTTACCTGTATATCTTTAAGGTTAAAAGCTGTTATATTTTTCATAATTGTTAGTTATTGGACAAAGACGGGTGCCCTCTACATTGATCATTATTTTGTGGAGTGTGAGTAATCTAACAAAAAAATAGTAAAACATACACACAAACAAAAACATAAATTCAACACTTAAAGACCCCCCCTTACTCAAGATTAACAATGGGGCTTTTACTGATCCACCTAATGGAGGAGCAGCTAAAAACTATGGTAACCTAGCCCAAAGAAAATGGCAGGGGCATCTGACAACAAAGCACTTTTAGTATAACACTTTTACTTAACCCTTCGAAGGAGTCTCCAAAAGGACGCCATCAATTTAACATCATTTCAGTATGAGCACAAAATGTATAGAATTCAGGTAGGCAAATAAGGTTAGCAAGAAAGAATATTGGTAACAAACAAAATTTGGATTTGCCATAGAATTATATTTGTATGCCTTATACATATATAAACTAAGGTTTGAACGAGAAAGCAACATAATCTCTGAAGACGTGGTAGATCAAGGCACCATGATACATGTTGGCATGGAACCAGGTTCTCACCAAACCGATATGCCCATCTAGGGCGTTAATTTTTACAATGAAAATCCTCAGCAGTCTCGGGCGACGAGAACAGATGTATCTTCCCTTTGTGGAGGACCCTCATTCTGGAGGGGTTGTAGGCGAATCCACGATATGTTCCCTTGTCGACAAAAACGTTCTTGACGGTGTTAAAGTTGTAGCGCTGTCGCATGGTTTGTGCAGAGAGATCCTCCGTGACGGAAAATTTGTCAATGAATTATTTTTAGCATCTTTGACATATGATGGCTCCTCACACGCCGATATTTCAGTATGCAGCCCTCAGTGATGAACAGTGTCATAAAATATACTCAAAAGGTGTTCAACAAGACTAAATTAAACGACTGCAGAGTTCTGATCTACCAATAATCCTGGCAAATACCTGACCTAACCCAAACACTGAGCCAGGATGCGCGTGCATGAATGTGTGCGACTGTGTGTGTGTGCGTGTGTGTGTGTGTGCATGTGTGTGTACATTTGCTGTATGCTGCTCATTCATTTGCCATTTCACATCATTAACCCCCTTTACACACCGCCTGAACCTTCAAAACGACACACCATCAGATAGGAAAGGATAGATAACAGCGAGGCGTTTAATTCACATATCTCAGCCTGGATTATATATCACTGTTTTTCATTAACCGACCATACTTTGGTGTGCTCTTGTTGTTTTATCAGGACCAGTCAGAGTTGTGTGCACATCATTGTCGCCCAGACTAAGAGCAACAAGGGTCTGGGCTACACTCTGGATCAGAGTAGCTGTGTCTTCTCCAGCATCCCTGAGCTGGTCCATCACTACTGCACGCACAGACTGCCTTTCACCGGAGCCGAGCACATGACCCTTCAGCACGCAGTGCAAAGGCCGCACTGAATGTGCGCTGCTTTGGATTTTCCTTGGTAGTATTTTCATTCAATGCCGGAGTCTAAAAAGGCTTGTTTTGCTTTTTGTGGCTTTTTTGTAACACGCCAACCTATACCAGTGGTCGGCAACCTTTTAGCATGAAAAGATCCATTTGGATCCGTTTCCACCAAATTTAAAGCCACGTGGAGCCACAAAACCTGATCACTTACTTGATAAGTAATGCTACTTATACAGTTTTCTGAATTGTAATGTCATGTTCCTCCACACTTGTTGCCCCCGCATGTTTCGCCTTTTCTTAAGGTTTCACCACCGATTTTGGATCAATCTTTGCAATAAAAGTGTTGTAACGCAGAACTTTGAAAGGTTCATGACAGCATCAGAAGAGACAGTTGTAATGACTACACAGACGCATAAACTAGCTGCAACCACAGCAGAAAAACACAAGAGCCACGGGTTGCGAACCCCTCCCCTGAGGTATGTGTGTTGACGAGTGTGGTGAGCATGCACCTTTTAGCACAGTGACATTTCCGTATAATCAGTAGGAAATCCTCCAACCCCCTAAATCACTACACAGTGGAGCCTTGGTTAGCATCGTTCATTAGTTCCCGACAGTCTGACTCTAAAAAAAGGACACTAATCGAATAAGTTTTGCCAAAAAAATCATCTAAATCCAATTAAGATGTTCCAGAAAGCCAAAAATGTTAACACAAAATACGTTATACAATTACAGCTGTAATTACTGAAGACCTGATTTTTGACATGACTTTTCTCAGACACAAAAATGTTTTTGTAATTTCAGAATTATAGTTTTACATGCAGTAAACAATTCTTAATGCATAAAGACGACAAATGGTTACTGGAAGATGTGACTGTTCCCAAAGATACAAAGTGGCAGCGAGATCAGCACCTTCTTGTTTTGCAATGAGTTATTTCTTGAATTCAATAGTGGTTCTGACCTTAGCAAGCCAAAATGGAGCCAAAGATGTGCCAGCATTTTGATAAAGGTGGCGTTAAAGAGGAAGGTGTTGATCTCGCTGCCACGTTGTGTCTTTGGGAACAGTCACGTCTTCAATGAAGATAAAAGAAACCTTAAATGTTCAACCTTAAATGCCTTTCCACTGTACGGAGATCTCCATGTATGGGAATCATTTCACGCTGTTTACCGATATTAAAGTTAACAATGCACATGTCAACATAAAAGCACCCATTTTTTATAGAAATGACCCCCTCGGGTCGACAAAAGCGGTCAACCATTGACTTAAGTAGACGCGTTTTAGTAAAAATGAGACCGTGGTGGACCAGGACTTGAGTTGGTCGGATTTAAATCTGTAAAATACTTGTCAGGTAATTGCAATTGCTTTCAACACAACAGGGTGTACTGTTGTGTAACTTTACTCCCCTTTCTACTGTTGCCTTTCACACAGGCGGCGTCCCACCTCTGTTATGGCTCTGATACCGCCTCAAATGGCCAAAAATGACCCGGTTACAGAACGACAACACGAGCTGTGCGAAAGCTTGGATGTGCATCCCCTCCGCATGATGTCTTCGAAAATCATTCAAGTTAAAACCGTTTTATTGTGTTTACCAAGTAATAACGAATGTTAACTTCTTTTTACACTTGTACTGATGTAAAGAATGTTAAAAAGTTATATAAAACTATTAATAAAGGCATTTTGACCCTGAAACTGATGAGTTTTAATCCCATTATTAACAGATTATGTTTAGTCTTCGGTTCTTCAGCGGTTCCACTGTATCACAGGCACTGTTTTGATAATGTATTGGAAACCAAAGGTACAGTATATAGTACAAAGCAAGTGAAGTATACGCAAGGATCTCCAGCAGCCATACTGTAACTTAAAGTTACACTTTTGCAATCTCTTTAACACAGAGGTGCTGACACGTCCGAGCGCAATGCCAAACAATTAGGCTGGGGCTTTGTAAGATCAATACAACTGATTGGAGTATACTCATTCGTCCATCTGCAGCTGCCACTCAAACCCATTGATCCCTTGAAAATGAGGCTCATTTGCCAGGCAATCTGTTGGTCAGTAGACTTTAGCGGTGATTAGATGCCTCGGAAGAGGGATATAGCGTGGAATGGCGAGCGAGGCGAGGGTTTAATAATGTTACAAGTCAGCAGAATTGCCTTAGAATGCGGAGGTGTGCGAATACACGTGAGACCATGATATGAATATTAGGGCTTCTGATGATGGAAAAGCACATTCCTTTAATCAGGGGAGTCCAAAGTGCGGCACGGCGGCCATTTTTGGTTTGCAGATTTTGCAGTAAAATAAATAAATAAAATAAAACAAAGCTAATATTGTGTTTTGTTGGGGAGAGCTTACATTGGTTTGGCCTAAACCCTAACATAAGCACTAACCTACATTTACAACTTCAATTCTAGAAATTGTATGAATTAAATTCTTCATTGTCTCTCGGTTGCACGGCTTCCAGTAAGTGTATGTTACTTTGTTTTTGTTCAATCAGATTTCAGTTTCTATGTGTTGCAATGGCAGTGTCATCTGCCTACAGCCTTCAAAATCAGGAGTGTGAGCCCATGTCACGTGCCCTCTTATTAGTATTGGGGCCAATCAGATTCACCTCACAAGGCCAGCTAGCTAGCCCACAGTGACATCAGCATTCTTCTATCCTCTGATTGGTTGATGTCTGAAAGCCTATTGCCTAGCACCCAAAGCTACCAGTGCACTTGAATGCATCATCACATGAATTGTGCAGCACTTAATTGACGCTGTTCCTGTATTTTCATTATTTGTTATGTTTCTGTCACGTTATTAGATATATAAATATTGATTCAGATGATATAGTGTAGAGTTTTGAGACAATGTATTTGAAGATAAAGGGTTTGTGGCTTTAAGGGGTTTTGTTTTTGTTTGTGCTTCAGGTGGATTATGTTCCATAAAGGAAAACTGCACTTTTGGGGGGGAGGAATTTTGCCCATTATTCACAATTCTTATCTGAAACGTGACCACACATGTCCTTTTCTTTTCTGAGCATACCAATGAGGAAAAAACAGCTAGCACCCCAAAAAACCTCCCAAAAACGGCAACAGTGTCGTATTTACATAACTGAACTGTATATATACCAAGCTACGGGGACACAAACAACTAACCACTTTTCCGGCATAGTGACACAGCGCCTCACGACACTACCATGAGGCCCACTGCAAAACAATGCAATAGGACACCAATCTGTACTGACTGGCAAAAAACTACAAGCATGTTGTCATCGTGGTGTTGACAGTTGTCCGTCTGGTCCAACTGGTCTGAGGCATCTTTTCCAGTTTATTTTGGGTAGGTGGAAAAAAGTTCCATCACTGCAGGGTTTGTTATCGTTGTGATGCAATCTCTTCGAGCAATGTCCTCCTCGCACTATAAACAAAGCAGTTCCATTGATGGTAACACTGCATTCCACACAGCAGAAATACTCCAGCCTTTGACTGTGACAAATAAAGCTCTGAATTTACACCACCAAGTCGTTAGTCATGACTAGCCCCCCCCATCTGTAACAAAGTCTCACTGTCTCTTCTTGCTGGCCCAGTTTCTAAAACCATCCATACATTCAGGCTCAAAAACATAAGGTTCTGGATCCTCATTGTCCAAAATTAGTTGTCTGTGGAGGGTCTCACAAAGTCTGCCATGATTAGTAGTTGTTAGTTGTAGTAGCTATTGTTGACGGAAGCAGCATTAGTTTCTTTCACTAGACTCTGTAAAATGAATGCACACAGAAAAAAACATTTAGGTAATGTTAAAAATGATTTAAATACTGTAAAATACTGTAAGTATTACATGTTATCATGAATGTTCATGCATGGTCAAAGCATGTATATAAAACGCTTCACGTCCAATTTGTAGTGCAATACTAAATATTATCAATAAATAATAATACATAATAATATAATACAAAATTAAGTAAAAAGTCCACTCCTGTGTGTGTTTTTAATGCCTCCCCTCTATTGTGCTGAAAAGCCGTATGGTGTGGGGGAGGAATGATCTGCTAAGTCTTTCAGTTGAGCAGAAGAGTGATAGTAATCTGCCACTAAAACTGCTCTTCTGTTGGGAGATGATGCTGTGCTTTGGATGATGCTGGTTGTCCATGATGGAAAGGAGCCTCCTGAGTATCCTTTGCTCTGCCACAAATTATGGGCTTTTCAGCTCAGTGCCATTGACAGAGCCTTCTTCACCAGTGAAATTTAGAAGTGTGGCGTCCATCATCTTCAGGCTTCTCCCCCAGCACACTACTGCATACAGGGGTATACTACTGCATACTGCATACTACTGCATACAGCATACCACAGTGTGGTAGGAGATCTATAGCAGCTTCTTGCATATGTTTCACATAAGGATTGTGGATGAAGTGTCATGATTCGCTGCTGTTTGGCTAGCTCGGCGCGGCATAGCGAGAACCCCGGGGAAGGAGCGAGCAGGACGTCAGGCAGGTAAGTGTGGGAAAAGAGTCTTTTAATAATAAAGCTGCGAGGCAGGAACAAAAACAGGTCTACGGGAAAGCGAAGCACACACGACATCCAATGACAATATGGCAATGACCCGACAAACAAAAGAGGCACACACCTGAACTTAAATAGCAAGAAACACAAGTGAGGAACAGGTGTGTCTAATCAACGGAAAACTAACTAGCAACGAAACAAGAAAACACCACAACAAAGGAAACCCCACAAAAACCTAAACTGTCACGGGCACAACACCCGGATCGTGACAGTACCCCCCCCTCAAGGACGGATTCCAGACGTCCAAGACGACGGAAGAAGAAAAACAAAGAGTCCAAGAGTCACAAGAGGATGGGAAGGGCGGTGGGAGGTCAGGTGGTCGCCGGCGGGACCCCTCCGGGGGTCGGCCGGTACGGAGGCGATGGCGCTGACGCGGCCGGCGGGACAGGACCGGACTCCTGGGTGTTGTTGGAAACATAGGAAGGTCCTGCGCCGTGGGAGGCGCGACAGGAAGGTCCTGCGCCGTGGGAGGCGCGACTGGAAGGTCCTGCGCCGTGGGAGGCGCGACTGGAGGGTCCTGCGCCGTGGGAGGCGCGACTGGAGGGTCCTGCGCCGTGGGAGGCGCGACTGGAGGGTCCTGCGCCCTGGGAGGCGCGACTGGAAGGCCCGGCGCCCTGGGAGGCGCGACAGGAAGGCCCGGCGCCCTGGGAGCCGCCACGGGAGGCGCTGGGACCGACGTCCTGGGAGCCGCCACGGGAGGCGCTGGGACCGACGTCCTGGGAGGCACACACCTGAACTTAAATAGCAAGAAACACAAGTGAGGAACAGGTGTGTCTAATCAATGGAAAACTAACTAACAACGAAACAAGAAAACACCACAACAAAGGAAACCCCACAAAAACCTAAACTGTCAAAGGCACAACACCCGGATCGTGACATGAAGGGCACAATTCCAAAAAAGCCCAGTTTTCCTTTAAGTCCTAGGTACCAAATGCACTAATCATCACTGGGTTTTAGCATCTTTACGGCAAAAAATGTATCAAAGGACACCCCCCTGCATTCTTCCATTTTTCTGTATACCGCACTGGCTGGGAAAATGTTTTGACACCCCTGCTTTATATTATGAATGCATGAAGTGACTGTTATTATTGCTTTGTTGCTTTTTTTCACGTGTTATTAATAGACGAACCCACAGCAAGAGTTAAAAGTGTTCATCTACCCCCCAAAAAAGATGTAAAACCATTGACCTGTATGTGTAATCAATTACAGTTACACACGCACAGGCAACCTAAATAGTAACATGTCGCCATAAACATGTTCACACAAATACACATTTGTGCCAGTGTTTATGTCAACACACGCCGGACTAGCAAGGGCTGGTTTGCATGAGCGTCTCAGCGATGCGTGTGCACCCATGATTGCACGCCGTCCTCATGTGTGTGCAGAAAAAAAAGATTTGTGTTCTTTTTCAGGGATTACCAGGTTGCCATGGCGATTAGTGAGAGTGAGGTAGGACCATCTCTTCAGGGAGGGAGGAGAGAGAGAGAGACAGACTGCGATAAATAAACACAGCTAGGAATAAACCCTGACTTTAGTAGCGGCAGTGATGCACTTGGCAACAACGTGGCATGCGAGGAACTAGATTTTTGGCACACGCAAATGTTCCCATCACCCTTTAATATGGAGGTCAAAGACAGCGAATGTATGTCAGATGTTGGCTTGCTTGCTTTCAGGTTGACGAGCCATGAGCGCTAATCTCGGACACCGTTCTGCGGCCCGGTGGGTGGGTCTCAAATGGCAATGTTACACAACAACAGACACCATCAAGCATCACCTCCCCTGCCCCATCTGTGTAATGGTCAGTTTTCCCAATTAAAAACCCACAAAGTAGGTCACAGCAAACACGAGGCCTCCTCCCTTGGGAGTCAGACGTAGGATGTTTGCAGGCCTTATTGAGCAGAGAGCGCGCTCAGATTATCTTTGTTGCTAATATCAGTCACATTCATAAACTCCAGATTCAGATGCAGCCTGGTGGAGCGATTGGTCAGGGTCTAATCTCAGGTCAGTCTACTTTTTGCATGTTCTCCTTGTGCTCGCATTGATTTACTCAGGGGTTGTTAGATTAACTGAGCCTCCAAACGGTCCATACTTTGGATTGGCTGACTCACATTGAAATGAGCAAAACTAGCCATTGCTCGCACATTTATTTTTGACTATATCCAGAGACATAAAAAGAATGGGCGATAAGACAGGACTTTTCAACCTCTGTTGTGTGCATTTTTTTTCAAAAATAGTGATGAATGAACGATGAATGAACGGCTGAGATGTCTACCGTGAACAAAGAAACGATTAAAGGTGTAAGTGGCAGTTTCTTCCCTGCTACCTTCTGAGCCATGTTCATTTGTTTCCGTCAAGTCACAAGATCTCGCAAGATTAAAACATATAATATAATAACGAGCAAGGTGAGCCCATAAACACAAACGAGCCAGCAAGCCGAATTCGTTTGAAAGTGGTGCCGACATTAAAAGCAAACGAAAAACAAACGACCAAACAAACAAACTCGCCCGCTTGAAAAAACCCAAACATCAAGATGCAGAACCTTCGTCCCAGCAGTCAACAAGCACTGAGACTTTTGGTCAACTAAGTAAATGCAAACGGAGCGGCGCAAAATGGTGTGCGTTCACAGAAAGTGTACTTTCCTCCATCGCAAAAGAAATACTGCTCTTTACCACAGTAGACAAGCAAGCATTTCCAGAAACATTTGACAGACAGTATGAATTGCCTGTTATAGAATACAAGCAAACGGCAATTCCACAGTGGAGTCGCACTTAATCACGGATAGAAATCATTTTACCATTTAATCTATAATAAGTAGGGATGTAAATCTCTTTGTGGTAAACGATTTGATACGCAACAATAACTACATAAAATTTGATGTAGCGAGATACATAACTTTTAAAGACATGGGCCCTTATTTAATTCAAAAAAATGATAAAACACAGTTAGAAGTCCCACAGTTTTTGCATGTTAAACGTTAGCGTATTTTGTACTATACTGTATTTTCCCTCTTTTGCTTTGACCTCACATTTGGTCACAAATGCTGATATTATGTGGGAATACAAAAAGTTAAGATTTAATGACCTAATTGAGTGCTATTGTGTAAACCTCTATGGTGCACTTTCTGAAAAGCTCTAGGCTCGTACTGGTTGGCTCTGTACTAATTTCATACTTTTAATTGGATGTTGTTGATAGTTTTACACAACAGATAATAAATAACATAAATTACATTGCTAATTGTATCTTATCACACCATTGACATACAAATCTTTAGCGTCAATATGAGGGACAATAAACATTTCCAAACACGTCCTGCATTGTTTTGTGACTCTGTTAAACAAGGCTTGTTTGTCCAGTCATTTTTCATTATATTCTCCTTTTGTGAAACCTCCAGGTTTTATTGATTTTGACATAATACTGACCCATTTTTCCACAGACGTTACCCCCTTGGTTCTAAGATTTTATGCTGACAAAAACGTTTGAGTTTGTGGACGTCGACTTTAGAGGGCACTTTTTAGTAATAAGAAGAACGACAGTGCACCAGCAAGTGATGAGTTGGTCGACTCAGACGAGTTGTCGATGTACCGTAAACGGGTTCCACTGTACCTAACAAATGTGAGTACGTCCCTCACATTTAAGCATTGTTATTACAGTAAAACTTCTCAAGGAACAATACTATACAAATTAAACTAGGATGTACTTTTGCGTAGTCAGTGTATAGCTTGCTTAGCAGTACAGATGTGAAATGAGTCTTTTATCCATCCATCCATTTTCTATGCCACGTATCCTCATTAGGGTCATGGGGGTATGCCAGAGCCTATCCCAGCTGACTTCGGGACTGATTGCCAGTCAGTTGCAGATTATTGTCTTTTATTGTTGTTGATATAGAAATCACCGGATAATAATGTGCCACAATTCACTGTCGGTAATGGTGCTGGCGATAGTAATGAATTAATTCAACTTTTGCAACATTCCAAGGGCAAATAATGAAAACAAGCTGTGGGACAAAAATGGTCCCAAAATGGCTGCACTTTTGACACCCTCGGTCAAGATGATGCCATGATAAAAGATCTCATTGCACAGATTTGTAATCTATTGAGTGTAATGTATGATGTTCACTTGAGCAGATTGCAAGGTTAGATGTTTACGTTGTGCTGTGATGAGTTCATGTGAGCCACCAGGATGCAGATGGCGAGTGACAGCGAGGCAGGAAAGGGACAGAGCAAAGGAGAGAGAGGGGGGGAATTGGAGGTGGTGTTGGGAGAAGACAAGCACTTGTGGGGGTCCCAGCTTTTAAATAATTCAGCGAGAGACTCACAGCGGCACTCAGTGCAGAGGAGGAGCACTGTCAGGTCAGCTCACTCAGCTGCACAGGAGAGGAAGAGAAGGAAGGAAGTGTGGATAAAGATAGCACGAGAGGCCAAGACATTGATGCAAAAGCGTTGCATATTTGCATCGCCATGTATGTGTGCGTGACTCCCGTGTGTGTGTGTCAACTGTAGGCATGCGCTTGTGCGTGACGAAACTAAACAAAGTCAAGGAGAAACAGGTCGCTACCTCCTGCAGCTTTCCGATTTCTCTTAGTCACCAAGGCAACCGCCTCCTCCCTCCTTTTTGCACTTTGTTGATTTTTTTTGGGTGCATCCATCTTCCTCTCGTTGCATGGATCACACAGTGAGTCACCATGCTGACTTTTGACTCCACTTTCCTGGCTTTTCAGAGCCTGTACCCCCGTGCCCCTGACTGCCTTCGTGCACATACCTGATTCACTCCGCCGAGTGTTGCTAAGTCATGCGTCTTTACGGTGACAGATAAAGGAAAAACAAACTTAGGCTTAATCAAAAGACTGTGCAGGTGGGTCTGTCTCAACTGTCTCTAATGCAGCACGGATAGAAATGACAGCATAACAAAATGAATGTTATCACTATGACAACCTCCTTATTAATATTGATATTCCAATACCAACTCCTTCATCGCCACAAAATTGCCTGTTTGGAATTTGCACGAGAGCACCGAACATTGAAAAGTGGAAGAAAGTTTTCATCTCTGATTAGAAATAAAAAGATGGCTTCCAATGTTACTGACAAGAAGATCCCACCTAAGATGTTCTCCATACAAGCCGGCGCTGTCATGATCTGGGTTGCTTTTTCCTTCAATGGAGCTTCAGGTTGTGCAGGGGTGTCAAGCGGCATGGCTATGTGTAGATGTTGTAGGGGGCATCCCTCATAACTGTGTGGTAATGACGGATGCTGCAGTTCAGAATTCCCGCCATCTTTTGTGGTTCCCCTGATCTAAATCCAATTGATAACATTTGGAGATGGATAGCAAGGGAAGTTAAATAAATGGACACTAGTTCCAGGCAGTGGATGTCCTCCGTGAAGCCATCTTCACCACATTCCCACTAATCTATTTTATTTCAAATATTTGTAAATCTGTTTCAATTATCCTGTCTGCATTTTTAAACAAAGTTTCTTACCTGCTAAAAATAAACTAGGCTGAACCCCTACTATTTTCTTGGAGCTTTGGTCCGGTTACAATAGAGTAATAGCGGACCTTCTGCTTTGTGGGTCTTTTTCCCCAACCATGATAATTAAATGTCTCACACTGTACATACAGTATGTAACACTGTATTACTAAATACAGTGTTTATTATTAAATATTAAAAAAATATATTTCTTTTATTTATTTCGTCCAGTCTCCCCTCGAAAATAACAAGTAGGTATTAATGTAAGAAAAGTGCTTGTTACTGTGGCATAAAAGCACTACCCTAGTGTCTTAGGTATACTTGCAGCTGTTCCAAATATTTGGACCATGTTGAATATTAGCCTAGGATGTTGCAAACTAACCACCATAATAAACACATTTTCCCAATCAAAAGTGAGCGCTGTTAGTTGTGAGCTGCATAAACGCCGTCACATTCATCAAGGTCGTTATAAAGTCAGGACACGTGTGAATATTTCACTAGATAACATGGGGGCGGGGACAAATCCTCCCCTTCCGCAGGCTCCCTCCATCCCGTCATCCCTTCTTCCCTCGCTCCCTCCCCACTCGTAGCTGGAGCGCGGCCCGGCTCGGAGCTCACCTGGACCTTTTTGCGAGACATCCCCCACTCGGGGACGCGCAGCGGAGCGACGGAGGGCCATGACGTCACGGTGTCAGGTAGAAGCTGAAGGGAGGTTCGGGTCGTGAGGAACAAGAGCAGGGCGGAAGGAAGGGAGGAGGAGGAATCTCCTGATTGTGCACCTTTCGGGCTCGGGATGATGCGGATGGTGATGATGGAGGAGGGCTGGCTGCTGCTGCTGCTGCTGGCGCTGCTCGCCATTACGGGAGGTGAGTAACTCCATCCTTCCTTCCATGTTTGTGTGCGTAGTCGGTGTGAAATGTAGAAAAGGGAGAGGGCGGAAAAGGACAGAAATCATCATTTTTCCTGACATAAAATAATAGTGGAAAAATAAACGCTGATTCCACACTAAATTAAAAATGCCATCACTTACAAACCCTGCAACCAACCTCTGCATTCATGAGGCTTTCATGCATTTGTGGTTGTATCCCAGCATTTTGCAGCTTAGGATGTGAGGAATGATGGGGTGTCTGCGCACATGTGAAGTTATTTTACCTTGAAATGAATAAATAGCTAGATAGTGTTATCGCCTGCCCACTCGTACTTCCATTCTCCATCCCTCATTAACACGGAGGTCTTGGATTGAGTGGGCAGGTTAATAAGAGGCAGGTTGAGCTGAACAACTTCCTGCCATCAAGGACGAATGACGCGTCACACGGCAGTGCTATCACAGCAGCGGATGGATCCATCATTCGTGGTTTAATGCACACTTGGAGTATTGCAGGGTATGTCATACACTATTCCTGTCTTCATGCAGTACCCCCTCCATGCTTTGCAATTGGAGCGGGGAAAAAAGGCATCACATTACAAGCAAGTGATGGCATCACCCTAATTGGCTCTCAAGGGAATTGTGCTCAGGATTTTCACCCATTAGGCAACCAATCACTGTAACGCACTCAACATGTATTGGGACACACCTCCTAATCAATCAGCCAATCAACTTGGGGTTGATTTTCCTATGGTAAATCAAATTTTTACTGTAAATGCTCCAATAATGCAATTGAATTAACCCCTGAATCTCTTCGAGTTGCCAGTTGCATCCTCCACAATCGCAAATTACCATGGGGATCGCCAATGATAGGGTGTCACGGTACACTCAGCCCCCGACATGAGACAGGACAATGTACCATACAGTGTTGGGTTCCTGGCAATGAGACCAGACAATATTTTAACATTACTTGGCAAAAACAAACACATTTCTTTATTTCACTGAATCACAAAACAATGCAGGCACATTTTGAAATGTTTTATAACATGACCTAAGATTGGTGCTTTTATTCCCACAAATGGAACCAAAAACTAAAAACGACAAAAGTTTCGATAATGATGACAGTTATAGCAGCTCCTACAAATTATTTAGTCTGACGTGGAGTTACGTAGACATGTAAAATAGATTAGCTTAATGTTTACCCCCAAAAAATGATGCTAAGGGTGCTGTACCAGAAAACAGTGATTTTCCAAAATAGACTCCATTACATTTTTTGATAGAAGTCGAATGGTGTTTTGATCTACCAATCGTATGTAAGTTTGATGAGATGTAGAATTACTACCGTTTCTGCTTGGATAGAAGAAATATCATCACGAGTTATTCCATTTCAAGATCTTGTGACACCCCTACTGTTTACCAGCTGTAGTTACACGCAACCTCCTCCTGCAGTTCTCAACTCTTCATATTTGAAGAATCATCAATGGTCAGCATCCAGAAGCTTAATTTATCTCTGCATGCGCTTTACTACTCTGTTGGTGTGAAATTTAAGTTATATGTGCCATATGTTATATGTAATAAATGACCGGCTGGTCAGACGGTGTCTTTCCCACTTTCTCATGGACTCCAAATGATTATGAAAGTTCAGTTCCAATATCATCACATCTGGTCTTGCAAGTAGTAATGTCATGCAGAAATTTGAATGCGCTAACCTGACTAGCACAGGTAAACTTTCCGGCAGTGCGTAAGATGGGGTGAATCACTCTCTGAGTGTTCTCAACTCCTGTTTCCAAGCCTGTTGTCGTACTGACCAGAACAATTCTGGTCTCTCGCAGAAGCAGCACCCCTGCTGGTTGCAACTCCATCAAACATCCAGAACAGAAATTGTGTGATAGTTATTGACACACATACAGACACTGTCCGAAAAATCATAGAAAGTATTCCTCCCTATTGGCGGACTCAACATTTTTTTTCACTCACTGTAAGTGTCCCAATACTTTTGTGCATGGATTTTGTCTAACACACACACACCTCCCAACATGAAACATGACTTACAGCATCATCTGACACAGCACACGACTAATGAGTCATTCCTCCTTCAGGCTTTAAATCTGATTAGCATTACTATCCGCCGAGAATACAAACATGTTTGAAGAAATACTCGCCATGAGCACACGGCCTTGCCTACAATCACAGCGAAACCGTTTTTAGAACTGCAACACGTGCTGACGGACAAGCTTGGCCATAATAATCCTGCTCACATTCGCTTATCGTCATGATGGCGATGGCGGCCAAAGAGACGTTTCAGTTTTACGGCTGAATGCGCGGCCGCATCTCATCAGACGAAATACATGTGATCAAGTGAGACACGGGGAGGAATTAAGTCTTTAAATTAACCCCCACTTTTTTGATTTTGCACTCTGTCATCAGAGGTTGAAGCCCTCGCCTCCTCTCCTACTACTTCCCCCTCCTGCTGGGCCACATGCATAATGAACAGATCTGCGATGCGGTGTTGACCTGATGCAAGGGTTACTGCGGGATGACGCCAGGAATAACATAAACAGTGGAACCTCACTTCTAAAACACCTTCTTTTCACAGATGAAAGCCTTCTAGCTGTCTTTTTTTATTTATTTATTTAAGAACCCGCTTATGTCAGCCCTGCTTATGTCGACAACCAGTCTAAGTCAACCAAATCCTGGTCCACCGTATTCTTCTTATTACCAACCACTGCTATTTTGTACGCATGGCTGTTTGCAATGTATTACTATTCTGGTACCTTGTAACAGATCAATGTTGATCAGACTCAAATTCCTAGTGTGGTAACACATATGGCGAATAACGCTGATTCTGATTCTGCCTAAAGAGTGACCGCTTAAGTTGGTCGCTTCTGTGACCCAAAGTTTAGGTCAACACGTGCATTGATAACTTCATCATAGTCACTAATGAGCATCAAACAACAACATGTAGTTACACAGCATTAAAAGGTGCCCACAGTCACTTCCTGTTCAGTGCAAAGTTATCTTCAAAATAAAACCATGGCAGTAGAGAAAAGCAAAACATTTTATGTGAAAACACAGGAATCTAAGTAAATATTCCAGCAATGGCTGGTTTTGGATTCGGACAATGCTTTGGTCGATGTCAGTTATCTAGTCTGAGGGGTGTCAACATAAACGGGTTCCACTCTAACATTTGTGTGATATACTTGGTCAAAATACCCCAAGGATTAAGATTTACACCGCATTCAAACAACCCTGTTCAGAGCAGCAATAGCAATAAAATTAGGTGTCCTCTACGGCTCGGTGTGGTGGTTGTGCACCCAATCCTATGGCTTTGAAAAGACAGTGGGTCCGTGCAGTCGCTTTATGGTGGAGATTCTTGAGTCAAAATTTGAGCTGTGGAAAGAGAAAAAACAACTTTTTTAGTTAGGTAATTTTATACTTGATGGTTAAGCAGGCACTCCAGAACTCCACCTATGGTATGTGTGTAAAGCAAGCGTGTTGTGAGATTAAAACATGATGAGATTTGTTGTTTGGAAAAAATCTCTCGAGGACAGGGCAACCAGAAGCCAGACTGTGAACTACGGCGTTGCTACTGTGAATGATAAGACATGTAATAAAGTATAGAAGTGTCAGTGTGCAAGGCATTATTGGAACCGCAGATCAACACACACCCCTTGCAATCCAAGCTACCTCGGTGTTCCTAGCGTCAGTATCACTAAGTGACACATGGCTGGTTCTTCCATTGGAGTTAAAAAGATATAATAATTTTTGACTGCGGCCGTGGTTGATCCTTCAGACCTCTTATCGGACAAAATGCACATGGACAGCTGAGGAATGTGTTTTTATGCGGACAGACTTTTTTAATTACATTGGCGCGCAATGATATCTTTTTAAACACTGGAGTTGGGAAAATGTGTGTTGTCTTTTTAAAAAATTCACATGTTCCTGCAGACATGGCGTTAGAGTGGTTCTTTTTGCAGATAACGTTAAAATGTTACTTAGAACACTGCTTGTATTTTTAATACAGGTTTTATGATGATGGCGACGGTTTGCACTTTAGAACTAGTTTTTTCAAAAGACACTACCGGTCAAATGTTTTAGAACACCCCAATTTTTCCAGTTATTTACTGAAAATCAAGTCGTTCAAGTCCAATGAATGTCTTGAAATGGTACAAAGGTAAGTGGTGATGTGCCAGAGGTTACAAAAAAAGGGTCAGGTTACCCAAAACTGAAAAATAATGTGAATCTCAGCTCTTTCGGGGACCACAAAATGGGTCAACAACTTAAAGCTGTTCTGTAGAAATGGAGGTGAATCAAGCCTTGGCAGTTGGTGCAACTAATGTTTACAGGTGTTCCATGTTCTGCAGTAATTTCTACCTCTTCTGTCTGCATAAAAACAGTGTTTGGAACTCACTGTGGTGCTATACCCTTGTGAACATCGTTTGTACAGTATTGTACTGGAGAAAGTAATTTGTTGCTACAAAAATGGCAAACAAAAGGTAATTAAAAAAGGCCTAGATGGATGGATGGCAAGGGGAGTTTAAGAAGTGGACATCAGTTCCAGACAGTGGCCTTCTTCACCACTCAGAGCAACATTCCCACTGGCGTCGAGCATGCCCAAACACATTCTTTAAGTGATTAACAAGAATGGTGCAGCTACTCATTACCAAGTCCCCCTTTTCAGCATTTTATTTTTGTTTTGGGTTGGGTTGCAGTTTTTTTAGCTACAGTCTTAAACCTCAGATGATGATCAGCCTATTTCACTTTAATTCTTGTTTGTAATAAATTGCTGACAGAAATGTTTTTGTCTCACTCCCAGTTCTTTTTTTGAAGCTCTACTTAGAACCTCCTTAAGATCCAACAGCCCCAAATGTAAAGCCTTTTGATGAGGAGTGTACACACTACCAATAAGTATGGAGCCGCTTTCTCGTGTATTTAACGGGAAGGTGTGTACAAACTTTTGACTGGTACAAGAGGAACATTTTCTTTTGCATAACCATCATCAAATGGATTGTGTTGGAGATTTTTTTAAAGACAACGTGACGCCTTCCACAGTGTGTCTGAGTGCGCCAACAAATTATTTCCCCGTCAGTGCCACAAGTTCTGCCCAGTCAGTCAGGCTGTCATCAGTGCTCTGATGCACCGCTGATCTCTGCAGCATCTCTGCAGCCCCCCACCCCCACACACCCTTTCTCTGTCTCTCTCACTACGGCTGCATTGACTTTCTGTCTCCATCCCTTTGAAACGACTACTAACACTTTGCAGCAACAGGATCACATCACCACATGCAATATAGCGCTGTACAGTATGTATGTGTAAAAACGGGAAAGCAAAACCAGAGGATGTGTTTGTGTGTGTGTGCGATTGGTTCAAGCTTGTGCGTGACAGCGTGTAAATGAATGTGTGGCTGTGGTAACCCCGGAGATTAGAAGAACGCAGTACAGGGAGAGTAGAGGTTTAATAGAAATTTAAGCAGCCCACAAGTAGCACAGGCAAGATAAGAGGAAGAGTTTTCCTTTTGACCACGCCAATGCTAATTAAGAGTGAAGCTGCTATTTTTTCTGTTGTCGTGAAATATGCTTACAGGCGTCACACGAACGCTGACCCCGGCGTTGAACCCCTAATTAGCGAGAAAATGGAGCAAGTAATGATTATAATGATGCACTTTAAATGGAAACATAATGGCTGCACTTGTGGAGGCATGCTGTGTGTACCTGACTCTTCTTCATTTTCATTTTAAAGTTTGATTACCTTTGAGATTTACATTAGAACTGATACATCCGCTCTATTAGACAATGTGCTCCAATTGCCGGGTTTTTTTCTGAAGTTGAGTACATAAAAGCCACTAAATGAGAAAATAATAAATTCCATTAACAGAAGGTTGTTTTTTCAATGTTATCTCTACATGTGTACAATACACAGTACACACTTTGTATTTAATTTAGATTTGTTTTTAATTTACACACAGCACTCAAAAAATACCATAGAAATAACACATGATGCACTAAAAAGGTAATTATATTTCACTAAACACAAGTACAGTGAGGGGAAAAAACTATTTGAACCCAAGCTGATTTCGTAAGTTTGTTCACTAACAAAGAAATGATCAGTCTATAATTTCAATGGTAGCTTTATTTGAACACTGAGAGACAACAATGACAAAAGAAAATCCAGAAAAATGCGTTTCAAAAAGAGTTATAAATCAATTTGCATTTCCATGAAGGAAATAAGTATTTGATCCCTATGAAAAACTTCAGTACTTGGAGGCAAAACATTTGTTGGCAATCACAGAGGTCAGCCTACTTGGAGGAGGTTTGGAGAGGTCAAACCTTGTACTTGGCCACAAGGTTTGCACACATCTCAGGGGGGATTTTGGCCCACTCCTCTTTGCAGATCCTCTCTAAGTCATTAATGTTTCATAGTTGATGTTTGGCAACTCGAACCTTCAGCTCCCTCCACAGATTTTCTATGCGATTAAGGTCTGGAGACTGACTAGGCAACTCCATGACCTTAATATGCTTCTTCTTGAGCCAATCTTTTGTTGCTTTGGCCATGTGTTTTGGATCATTGTCATGCTGGAATACCCAACCACGACCCATTTTCAATGCCTTGACTGAGGGAAGGAGGTTCTCACCCAACACTTGACGGTACATGGCCCCATCCATCCTCCCTTTGATGCCGTGCAATTGTTTGTGGTGACTATGGTCCCAGCTGCCTTTAGATCATTGACAAGTTCCTCCCGAGTGGTTCTGGGCTGACTCCTCACTGTTCTCATTAACATTGATACTCCACGAGGTGAAATCTTGCATGGAGGTCCAGACCAAGGGAGATTGGCAATTAATTTATGTTTCTTCCATTTGCGAATAATTGCACCAACTGTTGTCACCTTCTCACCCAGCTGCTTGACGATGGTCTTGTAGCCTATTCCAGCCTTGTGTAGGTCCACAATCTTGTCCCTGACATCCTTGGAAAGCTCTTTGCTCTTAGCCATGGTGCAGAGTTTGGCATCTGGATTGATTGATTGCTTCTGTGGACAGGTCTCTTTTATACAGGTAACAAGCTGTATGGGCTGCCAATGTCAGCTCGTTACCTGTATAAGATCCACTTGGGAGCTAGAGATCTTGCTGACGGATAGGGGATCAAATACGTATTTCCTTCATAGAAATGCAAATTAATTTTCTAACTCTTTTTGAAACGCATCTTTCTGGATTTTTTTGTCATTGTTGTCTCTCAGTGTTCAAATAAACCTACCATTGATATTATAGACTGATCATTTCTTTGTTAGTGGGCAAACTTACAAAATCAACTGGGGTTCAAATAGTTTGTTCCCACACTGTATATTCATTAGTAATAAAATAGCAGCAATCCTACAAAACTGATCAAAATACCCCAACCAACCATATGAGCAGTTATTATACATTTAGTTATTATACTGTACTTGAATGCAGTGTGTTGACGCAAGAGACAATAATTGGTCTTGCTCCAGTTAGTAAGCAGTGGTCCGGTTTCGTGTGATATTGCGGCTGCGTGAACGATCGATACTGATATCTCCGGACTGAGCCAATTGGCTGCTGCCAGTAGTTTAGTGGCTCTCGCCATTATTGATTTATGAATATTTGAGCAAATAATGATGCCAACTGCAGCCAAAAAAACTCTTTAGGGGAGTACGTAGTGGGGACCTTTCTATAACCATCCTAATAAAGAGATCATCGCCATTGTAGTCTCATTCTACTTAGCTACCATTTGCCCTCACTTATTCCAAATTTGGCTTTAGGATGCACGTGAACCTTGCAGTAAAAATGTGAAGCGATTGAACCCACTCATGTGACTGTGTGTGTGTGTGTGTGTGTGTGTGTGTGTGTGTGCGTGTGCGTGTGTGTGTGTGAGTTCTCTCGCTCCGAGGTCTAATGGGAAGTCCTGCTGAAATATTCATCATGTCACATTAAGTTTGCAATATTTGCACTGGAAAACAACCACGATCAGACCGAAGCTCCCAGCCACATTACAACCACTCAGCTGGGCCTTTAGCGTGACATCGCCATGCACAGACTGTCTGTCTTTGTCTTCAGGAAGAGAGAGAAGTGCTGGGGACTGGCATTGTTGCTCCTGTGAATTATGGAATCACAGGAGTGCCAAAATGAAAAGGAGATACATGTGGGAATATAAAGAGAACCAGTAACAAAAAGTATACAAATGTACGCACATTCTTTTTCCATTTTGTCATTGCTTTTTCTGTGTTGTCTTTGTTTTTGCCATTTTGCTGCTGCTTTTCCTGTTTTGTCTTTGACTTTTCCATTTACTCCATACAAGCTGGCAACTAAAAGCAAAGACAAAAGAATGACCGGCCCACAGTATTCTGCCAGGCTAATACCTGATCACATGATTCCTGCTTGCAGTGGCTATGTAGTAGCTATGTTTAAATGTGGCAGGAAATAACGTCACTATCACGCCACCATGCACATACTTTGCTGAGGCCCTGAATCCAAAATAAAACAAGTACGTAGGCACATAGTTAGCGTTGAGATGGGAATGTGTTCTGCTTCATCATTGTTTAAGTGGACTGCTTCCTGGTTCCTGTCTCATAGTGTTATTGCTTTGGGCTTCTGGGACTATTGCACATTAGTCATATGGCTCCATAATGCTTATTTCCCCCATGAATATGTGCACACAACAAGACTCATATAGGAACCCACGCACCATAAATAAGCCTAGTGCTACACACACCCAGGCGTTGACAGGCCGCATATTGATAATGTTGTATTAGCGAGGGAAGGGCCGATAAATGGCTGGTGTCTGTCAACAATGCATGGAGTGAAGCAGATAACAGGAAGACTGCTAGAAGACTGCTAGACTGCAGATAACAGGAAGACATACATGGCGTCTCGGATGTCGGGGTGCAGAAAACAGACGGTCAAAAAGGAATAAACGCGGTGGTCAGTGTGGTTGCGTGATGGGCAGGGATAGTCCTCATTGATCCCGAGACAGAGGATATCATTCTGCTTGGCTGAGCAAAGCAGAGTGCTGCAGGGCAGGAATGGAGGAGGACGCTGGAGATGAAGGGACAATCAGAGGGGGAAGGACAGCGGCATGCTGAGGATGATAATACGCATGAATATGTGCAGTGACGATTAATGGTGCAGTCTAATATAATTCCTCTTTAGCATAGAGACTCATTTGAAATTAGGATTTCTATAGTAATTAGTAGAAAACACATATTATTTGTACATTGGAATCTGAGCAAGCATGTTTTGTAGTTAATGTTCTTCAGTTTATGTCCATTTTTCCATTTAGTGTACAATACAGCGCATCTTGTGTTATTAATACGCTGCTTCAATCCAACTGTTTTCGGAATGTTTTTTATTATCATTGAAAATTGTTCTTCCTTATTAACATACAAATTTGCAAATGGAGGAAGTGACGTAGCCCTGTGCACGTGGAGAAGAGACCGCGTTTCCGGTACAGATTGCTCAGTGACAACAACCAATCAACGGCATGGTTGCTGCTTCGGATTGTTGCGTGTAGAGAACTACGTGACGTAACAAACACACAAACTGCACAAAAGTAAAAGGCGATAGACCGTATCGAGACAAGACATCAGAACCTTATGGTGTAAAGAGAAGGCCTTCGTCATTTCGGACGTCTGTAAATGTCACGGTTGCATGCACACACACACGGCATACTGCGTCTATTAACCCGGCGGCGCATCAAGGGTGACAATCTGTGTTTCTGTCTCTCATTTTACATCCATAACACTCCAACAACACACAAGCATCGCTTACTGCAGCACGTTCACGGCATCCACCGCCAAACATAGCACACGTCACCAGACATAAGGTGTCCTCGCCGGCGCACTGCCGCAACATCACTACCTTTTTTTTCCCATTTTCTATATTAAACAACAAGGTATGTGTTAATCGGTTCTAAACAAAAATTCTTTTTGCATCACTTTCTGCATGTAAAACTATAATACTGTCTGTGGATGTGTTTTGTGTTAACATTTTTCAGTGTTTTTTTTTCTAAAACATTTGCTTTGCTTAGAGTACGTTTTGATTTTGGTCGGACATTCTGGAACAAATTAATGACAATAACCACGACGGCACCACTGAACTTTATATGCACTGCCACTTTATTCTGGTCACCCTAACCTATCACAATTTGCATGTGTGTTTTTGCACTATTTGATTACCTATTTTGTAGTACATTCGACGAGTTTCGCCCTGAGTTCCTCAAGGCTCTGGATGTTGATGGACTGTCTTGGCTGACACGCCTCTTCGACATCGCATAGAGGTCGGGAACAGTACTTCCGGACTGGCAGACCGGGTTGGTGGTCCCCATTTTTAAGAGGGTTCCAACTGTAGGGGAATCCACCCTCCTCAGCCTCCCTGGGAAAGTCTATTCCAGGGTGCAGGAGAGAAAGGTATTACCGTTACTCGAACCTCGATTACAGGAGGTGCAATGTGGTTTTCGTCCCCGTTGCGGAACACTGGACCAGCTCTACACCCTTGCAAGGGTACTAGAGGGTACGTGGGAGTTTCCCCAACCGGTCTACATGTGCTTTGTGGACTTGGAAAAGGCATTCGACCGAGTCCATCGGGGTGTCCCGAGGTGGGTGCTTCAGGAGTACAAGGGTTCGTGGCGCGCTATTACATGCTATTTGGTCCTTGCACAATGGAAGCAGGAGTCCGGTTCGCATTGTCAGCAGTAAGTCAAGCTTGTTTTTGGTGAAGGTTAGCCTCTGCCAAGGCTGACATTGTCACCGATTCTGTTCCTAACCTTCATGGACAGAATTTCTAGGAGCAGTCAAGGCAAGGATTAAAAAAGTATCTATCTACTGTATCTATCTATCTGGTAACTTGGTAGGAAGAAAGGCTGTGTTTAAGTAGTTAAGTAGTGGGTGTGTTGTCAGATAAATAGAACACACTAACATACACAGAAACATTGCACTCAGGTCGGTTCTCAGCAATAAGTGAGGCTGATGATGTTGATGATTATGACGATAAGGTGCTCTCATTTACAGGCAGCCTCGGGGCCGACACGGAGGAACGATTGGTGGAACATCTCCTAAATCCCGCCCACTACAACAAACTGATTCGTCCAGCCACCAATGGATCGGAGCTGGTAACTGTGCAGCTGATGGTGTCACTGGCTCAACTCATTAGTGTGGTGAGTGTGCATCTCTAATAGCGGAGGGGTGGGGGTACATTGTAATGCAATAAATCAAAAGGACATTGCACCAAGGAATGATCACAATGGACTTCCTGAGCTCATACAATTCAAACATGGCAAAAGCTCCGTTCATGTCTGTTTTGCTTTTTGTAGCCATTACAGTGGATATGTATATTTACAATCTTGATCAAGTCTTAAGACCAGTTGAAAAATGTCCGTCAAAGACACGGGACCGACCTGATCAAATTAAGGTTGTTACTGGTATCAAGTTCAGTCCAATAATCAACAGATTGCATCTTTAAGAGAAGGCTTTTAGGAACAAACAATGTCTTTTAAAGGCCTCATCTCATTCAACTGTCACAAAATTGCCCGTTTGAAATTTGTACGAGAGCACCAAACACGGGCCCTTGACAGGTGTAAGAAAGTGTTATTCTTTGAGGAAAAAAATGGAACCTTGACGGTCCAGATGGCTTCCAACCTTACTGGAATGACAAGGAGATCCCAACTGAGATGTTTTCCTCACGGCACATTGGCCGGGGTGCCATCATGATCTGGGCTGCTTTTTCCATTAATGGAGCTTCAGGTTGTGCAGGGACGTCAACGGCAGCTAGCTATGTGGATGATGTTACAGGAAGATGTTACAGGAAAAGATAGCTCATGACTGAAAGGCCTCGTCTTTGTGGTAATGACTGAATTTTTCGACAGGACAGTGCTCCACTTCACTATGCCTGCCTGACTAAGCTCACTCTTTTGCGCCATCGCATGTGCTTCCCTGAAGTTAAATCTAATTAAGAACATTTGGGGATGGAAGTTTACAAAAATAGACATCAGTTCCAGACAGTGGATGCCCTCTATGTAGCCATCTTGACCACCTGGAGCAACATTCCACTAGCCTTATGGAAACACTGGCAAGCATGCCCATTTGAAGCCGATTTCACTTTTAATTCTTGTTTGCAATAAATGGTTTACTCAAAACTTTTTTTAATTTACCTCCCATTTCTTCTTATTGCATTTTGAACGTCTACTTAGAACGTCATTAAGATCCAACAATGCAAATATAAATTTTGTCTTAAAATTTTAATGGGGAGTGTATATAAAATAATCTACACATCATTGCACACATACAATCTCACTAGATTGACAAACAGATGTGTTGTAATATGCGACAAGTCAGCTGCGGTAGCTTTTGTTAGGCTTCTGATTGGCCAAAATATCACACGACAGACGGTGGTGGGGGGTTTACAGCAGGACCCAAATGCCATTTACAATAATTTTTACTGTACAGAGTTGTAAGGACAAGCTACAAAGACAGTCCCGTTATAATGTGTTCATGAGTGAAGGCCAACAGGTAGTGCCAAGTTAAAAAAAAGTAGCCCAAACCTATCCGTGTTGGTCCAAATGTACTTGTGAAGGGCTTTTACAAACAAATGTATGGGGAATATGCAGCTCATTTTTACTGGCACATTCTAAGAAAACATAAAGAAAGTTAAACTGTTGATACAAATAATACACTACATTGCTTTTTGCAAAACTAAAATGCAGGTTTATTTCTTGAAATATATATTTTATAATTATCTATGTTGGGTTGCTTTTAGATTTTTTCCAAAATAAAAAATGTCAAAATGGCCCCTGGCTGTATCCAGCAATAAGATTATCAATGGCATTTTTAAATTACAGTACATCTTGAATTATCAAAATTACTCCAGTGGCTTCTAAAGCAAGATATGCTGCCCTTTCTAGTGATATATGGGTCATTATGGTAATCATAGGGACTACCTCACAGCAGTTCCAGGAAGACGAGGTCTTGATACAAAGCAACGCGGGTGGGGGTGTTGTGTGCACAGAGCAGCTCAGGTCTTTGAGAATGACAGGTACACAGAAAAGTGATATTTTATGTGTGTTTTTACAGGTTGTTTTTGCGTTTCGTCATGTTTGTCACAATTTTGGTGCAGGAGGCTGTCTGGGATGTTCACATACTCTTGATATTTAACATTTTATAGTTCATAGTTAATACTGTATGTCCCACATTGTGGTTGTCTTATCCACTAAAAAGATGTTAAATGCCATCAATTCTGTTTTTGTTGTTCTATTGTTTATAACATTTTCAGCATGATGTAATGCAAAGCAACTTCTGGATGTTAAACTTGTTACTCAAGCATATACAGCAGATTGAAAACACTATTACTGATAAAATAGGACAAATAATTATTTGTTCTGATTATATTTTTGTAAATTATATGCAACGGTACCGTTTTACATTAACATTTTGGTCAAAATCCTTATACAATACTTGCAAGAACAGACTTTCCAATAGCGTTGAGTAACTGTGTGATCATTAGAGCATAAAGAGCACATCTGTTGAGCGTTCGTGCACTGATGCCCGTTACCGCTAAACGACGCTTAGACTTCCAGGCTGCAAAAAGGGACTTGCGGTCAGGCCGTAAGAGTGAAAGCTGAACATGAAGCCGTCTAATTATGTAAATCCCAGGAAATCTGAAGTCAAAGTGCTAATCAGATGAGCTTAAATCCTTATCTCTTTTTGCGGTTTCTTTTATTCTGAGGTGTATGTGATTAAAACAGTGTCCAGTGATTAAAACACAAAGAATGGAGAGAGTGAGAATCCCTATCAGCCAATAAAACCTATGAAATAACATCTTGGTGTATTTAACAAGAAAGGAGTTATGATACATTTATGTACAAATAATTCTTCTTCTTCGTCTGCAGCATGAACGAGAGCAGGTGATGACCACAAATGTCTGGCTGACACAGGTGACCCTTCACACACACTCACACAAACACACGCACACACATGCACACACGCACACACAATCGCTGTCATTTTTTTTTCATTGCTCTGGGATGCAACTGTCTTTGTCACCACTGAAATGCATCAAAAACCAGCAAACCTTCAAATGTTTACTTTATACATTTGTCCTGTGGTAACAGGGGTTGTGAAACCAGTGACTAACATAGCCATGTGAACATTTTACTATGAGTAATATTTAGATTTGAAAGCTGACTCCAAAAAACAAGCTACCTGTAGTATGTTTATTATTGGGGTAAAGGTTTACGATTGTGTAACACGTTTGCAATACAATATACTGTATTGTCCCTTGCAATTTTCCAAAGCCAATTATAAACATGTCCTGTACTGTAAAAATCACGCATCTTCAAAATTGATTGTTTTTGAATGGTGATAATAATAATATTAATAAATTCTTCAAATGATAAGAAAATTACTTATACTGGTATAAATGATGACGTGTTTTTTCCGCGGCGCACTGTATTGCTCCATTGGCGCCTCACGTGTGCCACAGCATGGTCCAGCGGTGGCAGAAAAAGGTAAAGCAGACAACAAGATCTCATCAAGGCACCCGCACACTACCATTGCGATGTTAGATCCTTCCTTGATGAGATCTTGCCAAACTGGTGGATTGGACGGAGGGGTTTTGTTGAATAACCTCTACGTTCACCAGACCTCATACCACTAGACTTCCTTTTGTGGGGATACCTAAAAGTCTACGCAATGAGACCTACAACAGTCACTGGATTGAGAGCAACCATTGAATGTGAATGCACGCAAACACCAAGAGAATTGCTCATTATGTGTGCTATTCCATCGCAGAACGGACATCAGTTTGAGAACAAGCGGTGACAAAACAATAGAATGATGTTTGTAAATTATTTTACATGTTGAAAATTAAACAAAATCATTGTGATGCACGCTATGGTCCATATCGCCCAAAAGTAATAATAATAATAATGACACCAAAATTACCACACAAAAGTTTGAAGACACCACCTCATTCAAAAGCATGTAAAGTTCTGACTGATACTGGATATATAACTAAAACACATTCTAATATACATATTAAAAACATGTTTATTATAAAATACAAACAACAAATATGTATATAAATAGTCAAATTGTATGTATACTAAATACATTTTTATAGTGACCCACTGGTTGTGAATGAGTTCCGTTCCTAGACTGTTATATAAGTTTTAGTATAAGTCGGATCTTACACCTAAATTAATTGTGTCACTCACACTGCACTCAGCATACACAAAAGACATATAAATACAGTAATACAAATAATTTAATACAACAGTAACCAAATTAAAAATAATATCCTGGTGGTTCTCTACCTGCCGCACAGTGGCTGAATGGGTAGCATGTTGGCCTCACAGTCAGGAGGTCAGGGTTCGAATCTCCGTTGAGCATCTCTGTGTGGGTTTTCTCCGAGTACTCCGGTTTCCTCCCACATTTCAAAAACATGCATGTTAGGTTCATTGGCGACTCTATATTGTCCATAGGTATGAATGTGAGTGTGAATCCTTGTATGTCAGCCCTGCGATTGACTGGCGACCAGTCCAGGGTGTACCCCGCCTCCCGCCCAAAGTCAGCTGAGATAGGCTCCAGCATACCCGCGACCCTATTGAGGATAAGCGGTATGGATGGATGGATGGGTTCTCTATCCTAAAATATTGTCCCAGGCTAGTCTTGAAGGATATGCTCTTCTTCTCCTCCCAAATCTCCTTGTAACAGTGCATCGAATCCATGACCCCCTCTTGCATTTATTAGCATTTAGTCATCTTTATCCTTAATAAATTGTGGAAATTGTGGAGCAGTTCAAACCAAATAAACGGCCAATAGTGGTGGGCGTTTTTTCTCTCTGAGCTTTTTATGATGCTCATTTTTGTTAAGATCTCGTCGCGGCACGGCGAAACGACCCCGGGGATGATGCGAGCTGGACGTCAGGCAGGTAAAGTTGCAGGAATCTTTAATCGAGGATGCTGCAAAGGAGCGAAAAACACAGGGAGCACACGACGCGAAGGAAAAGCAACAACTGACAAGGAGCCGACACGGACTGGCGCACACACCTGAACATAAATAGCACGGCAAACAAACGAGGAACAGGTGCGTGTAATTAACGGAGAAAAACTAGAGAGTAACTAAGAGAATAACCACAACACAGGAAAACCCACAAGAACAAAACCAAAACTGTCACGAGTACAACACACGGATCGTGACAATTTTTACTTCTATGACGATGGATTTCCTTTTCTCTGTTGCACTGCCACTTGGGAGGCAGGATAAAGTCCAACAAGATAAACAAGCGATGTTATTGTTTCTCAATGTGACTGCTCTGGCAGACATTGTGATCTTCCACCAGTGCGTGCCGTAACTAGTTCTCGAGCATCTCTCGCCTTTACAGACCAAGATTGTTGTGAATTCATTCATGGGAGTGCATAATCAGAAAACATTACACGGAGTGTTGTAAACCGAGGGCCATGTCTGTCAACAGTTGTTTGGATCAGCAATCCCAGTTCAAACATACAACATAGAGGACTTCCGGTTTGCACCACTCTCCAGCTAATTACGGCAAATTCTTTTAAAAAAATGCTCAAGGTAAATAAAAGTAACAAGGAGTAATGTGATGCAATGCCGAGATCCCACAAGAACAACAAAGAAGACAAGAAAACAACTAAACAACAAAAACTGACAGAGTTGTGTCTCGACGCCGAACGACCGAAAGCTAGCGGGAGCATGGCGGTCACAAGGAGGCCACCAAATGATCGTGAATGAGGTGGAGGGAAAGCTGATGCAACACTGGCGGCGATAAACTCCTTGAAAGATGATTTTACTGCGAGAGTGGGTGGTGTGTCGAGGCAATAAAGAATATGAGGAAGGACGTTGGCGACTGTGTTGAGCGAGTGACGCACGTCGAACCAAGTGTCTTGGACGCCGAGATTGCTAGCATGGAGGTTAAAATAATAGACAGAGGACACACTCCTGGAATGGGAAACAGATCGCGACGAAACAACTTGAGGCTGGTAACTCTACCAGAGGGTCGCGACCCGGTCTCCTTCCTGCCAAAATGGATCCCAAAGGTGTTGAATGTAACTTTGCCACATGCGTTGGTGCTGGAGAGGGTGCACTGTGTCGGACCAGCGAGGACAGCCAGATGGCGCCGAGAGCGCTGATAATGCGGTTTCTCAATTATAAGGATAAAATGGCAACCATCACGGCGGCTCGGACCAGGATGAAGATCCACTACGAGGAGTAACAGGTGCGCTTCTACTCTAGGAAGCAATTTGATTCAATTCGTCAGGAGCTGCGCAATCCTGGTCTGCGACACGGCATCGCTTATGCTGCAAAGCTCCTGGTCACCTACAATGATCGCACACGAGTCTTCAAGACAGCAAGAGGGACAATTTTTTCTCAGAAAGCTTCAAGAGGACAAACAACAGAATTCGTGTGTGAAGGGTCTCAATCTGGGGAAAATCTTGGGTGAGTCCAAAAAATTGGATAAGTGAACTACAAAAAAAGAGCATGGAAATGTGTTTAGTATTTGAGTATTTTGTTGTTAAGCTACAGTGGGTGGACGGATCCTCGTTAGGTGGACCAGTCCCTGGCATAGCAGGTGTCAAAAACGGGGTGATGGGGTGCCCGGGAGTGTGGGGGCAAATGGGTGGGGATTTTCAGATTGTATTTTTATTCATTCCTATAATCTTTGTTTTTAATACTCCTATACTGGTGTATTGTGGCCCAGTTGCGTTTCCCTTATTTTCTAAAATGTTTAGATGCCTCAAGAAGTGATTGCTCATTTTCTTTCATGGAATTGTAGAAGGCTGCAACAACTCGAAAAAGTGAAACAAGTTATGAACCTAATTAACGATAAAAGAGCTAAAATAGTTTTCTTACAGGAGACCCACTTTTTGGAGGAGGATGTCCTCCAAATTAAGAGGAGGTGCCGGGGCGAGGGATGTATTCTCTGCATCAGCCTCGACAAGAGCTACAGGGGTTATGATTCTTGTCCATAATACTGTGCCACCTCAAGTAAAGAATGTCATTAAAGACAAACGGGGATGATACATAATAATACAGGGCAGTCTCTGGCACAAGATTTGAATTTGGTGAACGTGTACGGACCAAATATAGAGGACCCTGAATTATTTTTCAACTTATCGGAGCTAATAGGACTATTTGTGGTTGCAGGAGATTTTAATTGCATGTTAGACCCTGAAATGGACAGATCAACAGGCATCATTCAGTCGCATAACAAGAGTAGAACGATCATACAACAATTTATTAAAGGATTAAACCTAATCGATGTATGGAGAGAGAAAAATCCTAACCTTAAAACAAACTCTTGCCATTCTTTAACACATAAGCGCAAATTGATTATTTCCTAACTTCCTCACAGTTGCTACATAAAATCCAGAACTGTTTTTACGACCCGATTGTCATTTCAAATCTTGCACCATGCTGCTTGCTACACAAAGAAAAAAACTGCTCAAAGACCTATTGAGATGGCACTTCCAACATAAATGCTTACTAGATGACAAATTTATAAGCTACATAGGAAGACAGACAGATGATTTTTTCGAACACAATACCAACCAGACCTCGGCACGCACAGGATGGGAGGCTTTTAAAGCCTTTATCAGAGGACATATTATCAGTTTTACAAGCTCAAAGTCCAGGAAATGCTGTAAAGAAGGAGTACAACTGGAGGAAAAGTTTAAGGCCCTCCAAAAAATTGTTCATGAAGGGAACAATGCTGACAAGGAAGCAGAGTTATTAGCAACCCTAGCAGAATATGAAAAGCTGTCTGCAGCCAGTCTCTTAAGGTTACAACAAACATTCTACGAGCAAGGTGATAAGTCCAGAAAATTACTAGCCTGGGAAATTCGGCAATTAGAAACTAAAAAGCCAATTACTAGTATTGTGGTTAATGGAAATATCTCAACCGATCCCATAGATATTAATAAGGCATTCAGAAAATACTACAAAGACTTGTGTAGATCAACAAATCAAATTAGGAGGCAAGATTGAAATACATTTCTGGAAAAAATAAACATCCCTCGAAAATCCAAACGAACATGTTTACCTTTGATTATTAATAAGGATCAAAACGGGTTCGTAACAGGCAGGCAAGGTTTTCATAAGGTAAGAAATCTACAGAATATAATCCATCATAACAGAGAGAGGCAAGACTCAGCAGTACTGGCTTGGGATGCTGAAAAGGCGTTTGGCAGAGTGGAATGGTCATGCCAGTGCTAGCTAGATTTGGATGTGGCAATTCCTTTATTAAATGGCGTCGACTCATGTATAGCAATGCAGGAGCAGAAATGATGTCCAATCGAAACAATTCAGCAGTTATAAACGTTGCAAAAGGCTGTCGACAAGGATGTCCTCTCTCTCCACGACTGTTTGACATGGCAATGGAGACCTTGGCAATAGCAATTGGACTGAATGCACAACTTTAAGGTCTCGAGGGGGGACCAAATGGATACAGGATTGCTTTATACGCAGGGGATGTAATCCTAATGCTATCCAATCTATCTGAATCAATTCCAACTTTACTTCAATTAATAAAAGATTTTTGGAACAATCTCTGGTTACAAAGTAAATAATTATATTATTATTAATTAATACTTTATTACTCAACCAAGATGAACATAAGAACCCACCGCCCACAGAAAAATTTTAATACTTAGGAATTCAGATCCTACCCAAACTGGATCTTGTTGCCGGTGCTAACTACCCTCCTCTAATGAAAGATATAAACGGTTCAATTGATAGGTGGATGTCGCTACCAACATCAACTATTGGGACGATCAATATATTGAAGATGAATGCACTGCCGACGTTACTTTATCTCTTTCAGAACATACCCCTGAACCTCCACCAGATTTATTCTCTGAACTGAAAAAAGAGTTTGTAAGATTCATATGGAACAATAGAAAGCCCAGGCTCAGGTTATGTCTGCTGTATCTACCATATGATAAAGGAGGCCTGAAGTGCCCCAACTTAATCTTGTATTACCAGGCAACACAACTCAAGTCTATGATGTTCTATTATTCAGACACCCCCCCCCCCCCCCCCCCCCCCCCCCATTGGGCCATAATGGAATAACATGACCTTAAGATACCTCTTCCATTCTATCTATATTCTGATGATAACTTTAAAATCCAAGCAGTGAGAAGCACCAGGAAAAGTTTGTGTGTCTGTGTGGGCGTCAAACTTTGGAACAGATTGGGGTTACAGCTCCAGCAATGTCCAAATATTTATCTATTTAAATTAAAGAAATGGTTCTGTCTCAGTACATGAATGAGGAAAGAGGTACTTGAACGTTACCTTGTGTTTTGGGTACTATTAGATATCATTACAATAGAAGCGTCATTACTCATAACTATGGAAGGCCAAGATAACATGCTGTCTATTAATCTCCTTGAAGTATGTACTAACTCTATAATCATTTATTTAACATGGAATTTTACACAATTATGTAATATGGTCATTGCACCACAGTGCATTATATTAAGGATAGAACAGGAATATCATACCTCACACCACACATGTATAGTACATATATTGCTTATATATAATGTTCTATTAGAAGCATCATTTACTTGCTTGAGTGTGGCCATTACCATTATTATTATTATCACTATTATATTCATACATAACAACCTAAATCCTGATTTCAAGTTTATAGACTAAATTGATCTTAAACAGAAGGTAAAAGTGATTATGGTAATAATTTATCACATGAATGTCATTACTATGTTGTCTTTTCTGGATTTTTTCTCATACAATAAAATCAGCAGATCAGGGCAGACAAGTGGAGCCTCTGTTGCAGGAGATTTTCCACCTTCTCGCAGCAGACCTCCAAAATCTTGTCTTTTTTAATGCACAGGATAAGACACTCACAGAGCAAAATTCATCAGAGTAGGGCAGACAACTTGAGGCTCGGCTGCAGGAGATCATCCTCCTTCTCGCAGTAGACCTCTAAAATCTTGTCTCTTTTAATGCACAGTATAGGACACATGCAATAACATCCCTAGATTAGGGCAGACAAGTGGAGACTCGGTTCAAGGAGATCGTCCATCTCCTAGTAACTGACCTCCGAATTGCCAGTCCCTCTCTGGCAATAGTTCCACAAAGTCCTTGGCTTCTCTTCACGTGCTATCCAAACTAATTATTATTACCATCAACACTGATTACTATTATATCTTTTAATGAAATATCTCTTGTATGCAAAAAAAAATTGTATGTGTGTGTATATACGTATACATGTATGCATGGGTATGTGCACACTTGTGTATATATGTTTATATATACTGTATATTTACTGTATAGTAAACCCAGGAATTATCTTTAATACCTGTTATGTTGATATGTGATGATTATATAATCTTCAGAATTCTGAAGTTCTTCAATCTTCAGAATTCAGAATGAGAGCTTGGAGAGAAAACTTGGAATGTGACATTCAGAGCCTGAATGAGGAAAAGTTTGTCTAAATGCTCAAACTAAATTCACGAATACATGAGAAATTAAATAGTTTTGGGAAGAGATAAGATTGATCATTGAAAGAGTTATTGCTACGAAAATGTTGTTGGATCCAAAGCTGTGAGGCATTATTGCGGAAGTCTAACTATAGACCTACTGCAAAACAATGGGTATAACAAATACTGTCAATGGAACCATTGGAACGGATTACATATATTCTGAGAAACAAACAAAAGACTTTTGAAGACATGTGGACACCCTTTGTGGCTCATGTCACAAATATGGACACAACTATGGACATAACTACTGGGCCAAGGAACACATCCGTCACTTTTCCTTTTTCCTTGGATATTGTGTTAATAGAGTGTGTTAATATTTTTATTTATTTTTTTATGCGCGTGTATGATGTTTATATGCCGATGGGTTGGTCTTTTCACCAGTTGTGGAATGTAAGTTGTTTTGTAAAACTGAAAACAATAATAAAATTATTGATGCAAAATAAATTATCTAATATAGCAGACAAACAGTGATATTTGAGAAGTGAAATGAAGTTTTTAGGATTTACAGAAAGTCTGTAAAAATTATTTAAACAAAATTAGGAATGTGCATAAATTTGGGCATCCTTGTTGTTTTATTGATTTGAATACCTTTAGCACTAATTATTGGAACACAAAATTAGTTTGGTAAGCTCATTGACCCTTGACCTACATACTCAGGTCGTGTCAATTATGAGAAGGGTATTTAAGTGGCCAATTGCAAGTTGTTCTCCTCTTTGCATCATGAGAGCCTCAAAACTACTGTCATATGACCTGAAGACAAAGATTTTTCAACATCATGGTTTGGGGGAAGGATACAATAAGCTAGCTCAGAGATTCCAGCTGTCAGAGAAACATAGTGAAGAAATGAAAGCCACAAGCACAGTTCTGGTTAAGGCCCTGAGTGGCAGGCCAAGAAAAATCTCAGACAAGCTGAGGCAAAGGATGGTGAAAACAGTCAAACTCAACCCACAGACGAGCTCCAAAGACCTACAACATGATCTTGCTGCAAATGGTGCATCTGTCAACCATTCAGCGCACTTTGCACAAGGGGATGCTGCATGAGCAAGATGCCGTTTCTGCGCATATGCCACAAACGGAGTCGCTTGAGATATGCTGAAGCACATTTGGACAAAGCAGATTAATTTTGAACAAGGAGCTGTCGATTGATGAAACTAAAATAGAGTTATTTGGAGGTAACAAGGGGCGGTGCATGGCGGATGAAGGAAAAAAAAACAAAAACGCTATCAACAGTAAAATCTGGTGGTGGCTCCATCATGCTGTGGGGCTGTGTGGCCAGTACAAGTACTGACAATCTTGTTAAAACTGAAGGTCGCATGGGTTCCAGTCAGTATCAGCAGATTCTTACCAACAATGCTCAAGAATCAGTGACAAAGTTGAAGTTGTGTCGAGGTTGGATACGCCAACAAAACAACTACCCTAAACACTGCTCAAATTCTACGAAGGCATTCATGCGGCGGAACAAGTACAACATTCTGGAATGGAATCTCAGTCCCCAGACATGAATATTACTGAAAATCTACTGTGTGATTTAAAGCGGGCAGTTCATGCTCGGAAACTATCAAACCTGACTGTTCTGGTAAGAAGAATGGTCAACGATACTGTCAACCAGAATCCAGACCCTCATTGGAAGTGTTTAGAGGCTGTTATTTCTACTACATTTTGATGTAATTTTGCTGTTGGGTACCAAAATGTATGCACCTACCTAATTTTGTTTAAATCATTTTTGCACACTTCATGCTAATCCTAACAACTTTATTTCACTTGTGAAGTATCACTGTGTTTGTGTGCTATATGATATGTTTAACAGAAATTGCTGATTCAAACAACTAACAACTAAAAGAAAAATCTTGAAAATTATCAGGTGTGCCCAAACTTTTGAATACCACTGCATATATTTTTTAGGGGTGTCTGATATCGACCCACTGATATAACATATTAGCATAAACATGTTATATCAATATCAGGTTTTTTCCCTATAATTGAATTTGATAATAAAAAAAGCTGTATATACTGTAGGTCTATGGGCTCCCGTGTTTTCCAGCACGCAAATGATGACCTCATCAAGCCGCGTCTGAAGTGTATAAACAACCGTGGGTGGCTAGTAACAAGCTTGCTCGTCCTTTGCAGGACTACCGTTACGTCTGTGCTGTCTTCTTCGTAAAAAACTGCAGAGCGTTGGTTATACGAGGCGGAACCAAGACTTCTTCCTTTAATACTTCCAATTTCAGGGAGAAAGCTATCAATTGCAATATCATGGGGTGTATTCCACTAGATAACTAGCCCTTTTCAATCGCTCGATCACGCATTGTGGAGTTCTTCGAGCCACGCTTTTCCATGTCCAATGGCAAGTATTTTTTAGATGTTTGCTTACCCGAGTTGTACGATTTTGTTTACAGCCACATCCACAAGCTAATTGCTGATGCTGTATCCATTAGCATCACAACTGATATGTGTTCATTCAACGACAGATTTGTGATGTTACACATATCGGTATCCGTTGGTACCAGAATCAGTATTATTAACTCAGTTTTATGGTTATTATTCATATAGTGGCTATAGTTATAATTATTACCTTTCTTATTATTGTCATTGCATTGTATTACATCTCATTTAATAAACATACTGCATGCTATTGTATTTACAATATATGTTTCCTGTCTGACGAGCACATGTGTGCAACATGAAACCATTTGACGTAAATTATGTCATTTTGACATAATTTACGATTAGATTATTTACAGATTGATGCATGTGTGTCACTTTCACGCGCTTGCACACAAATGCGCTGCGGGAGGAAGGATTTAGGACACGTAAGCGAGCACAGAATGACAAAAAAGCGAGGGAACCAAGGCTGTTAGTCGCAGGCAGAGACGAATGGTGATGAGTGTCATGTATCATCACAGTTACTTCACCAGCGGGAGGTTGCAGCGCTAGCATGCTGGACACGCGCACGGGTGTGCGGGGCCTGATTGACTCCAAACATGACAAACCGGATAAACACTGCACAAGGTTACATGTAGGACATAAATGTGTCAGAACATTCATGCGATTTCATCAAGCTGATTGCTTTTAAAAGCAGTTCAGAATCAAGCCTCTCTTGTAAAAGTGGAAGAGAGGACATTGTGCCCCTTGCCTAAAGACAGAGACGTTCCTCTTCACCAGCTCTCAGTATGTCCTCTTAGTGCTGATGTGTTTTTGGCGGCCCACAGGAGTGGCAGGACTATCGCCTGACCTGGGTCCCGGAGGAGTTTGACGGCATGATGAAGGTCAGGCTGCCCTCCAAACACATCTGGCTGCCCGACGTGGTGCTCTACAATAAGTAAGTCACACAAAGGTGCACGCTTGTACGGATGCATGCTCGCAAGCAAAATGCTAAATGGGAAGCATTCATGCACGGTAACCTTTCTACCTTAACTGCTCTCAAAGCACTTTCCTCATTGGCCCGTCCACACGCACACAAGGACTGCATGGTAGAGGCAGCGGGGGCTGCTAGGTAAGGTGCCAGCCTGCACATCTGGAGCAATTAGCAGCTCACTGAGATGCATAATAAAACTCTTACACGGCCTATGGAGAAATAGTAAGCATCAAAACATTTTTCCCATAGGAAATTATGGAAAGGGTATCACCAACACAGTTATACAATTGTAAAAAGACACTGTTTTAACACAAGCAAGCACGTGTAAAAAAAACACTACATTTAATGACTTTGGTACAGTCACATTTGTCCAATTAAACATGAGAAAAATCTATCATTTCCCACACTTTTTGCTTCAAGAGGCCCTTTAGACATCCTCACTTTGAATGACATCATCAACACCCCCCACCCCTTTTCCTTTGAGTCCCCATTGAAGGCCCAGGTACCAAATGCACCGCCCGCCACTGGGTTTTAGCATCTTTAAAGCAGAAAACGTGTGGGCCGCCACCTTTGCATTCTTCCATATTTCTATATGTAGCACTTGCTGGAGAACATGTGGACACCCCTGCCTTAAATGATGTATGCATGAAAGGAATTATTGTTGTTGTAAGCATGCATCCAATAAATAGTTTTCCTTTAATGTCACGTTGACTGTAACAGTGCAGACTTACAGTGTATGCAAAAAAGGGGGATAAAATGCACGACATCACATCTTGGGGACACACCCAGGTGTAGACAAACAGCTCAGTAGGATTAAATTTACAGACACACAAAACGGCGTGTTGCCGGGAGGGATTACTAAAAGCACTTTTAAACTGTTTACATTCCAGCATCAAGACTAGATTTTTTTACCAACAACACTTCCAATACAGTGGTGATGCGCCCCTACATTGCCTGTAACTTTTTGTGCATTTTATTCTGCTTGCACAAAAAATCCATATTAAAAGCAAAACACACGTGAACTGAGCTCTCTGAGAACCTATTTTTGATCGATGTACCCATTGCATGACTTTAGGGGCATTAGAGTTTAAAGCTAGTAAAGTACCTGCTAATTTAAACCTATGAGACACTTAGCAAACATCAATTAAATTTTAATTACTGCGTAACATATGCAGGTCCTCCTAACATGAGCAAATCCATTAACTGAAACGTACTTTAATAAACGTCATTGCACTGGATAAACGTTATGCACTTTATGGATATTTTTTGCATAGACATTTGTATAACAGCACAGTAATTATGCTAACCTGCACACAATGTTAATTAACTTTGTGTTTGTCTCTTTACGTTTCACTTTTTCAATTGCCCATTTCAGTTCTTTTTTTTTTTTTTTTTTTACAAACAAGGGTACATGCAAATACACTGAATGATGGCGATTTTACCCCTGATTAAAGGACATTTAAGGAGGAACATTACTTGGTGTTACGCTCCCCTCAGTCATTTCCAGTGCAAACTTTCCAATTCATTTACCTTTCCAATCTCTAAATCTGAATGATCATCTACTTTTAAACGGCCAACTGTAAGAAATCAAAATGAAAAAGGTCTGCAACAGTTAATTACACTTTTATGTTAACAGTTATGCTTTAACTATTCAACACACGCTGTGGATACTGTAAGAGCCCATTCGTTTGTGAGTAATTTGCCTATTTTGACCTAATTTGTGTATTGAGATGGGTCTTTGTTTTTGTATTTCAATAACATTTTATATTATAATGCAATTTTGAAGCTGTTTATTGGCAGTTAAATAACTCAATTTAAATAATTAAAATTATTTTTTTACATTAGTAATTCATTTTATATTCTTGTGGAATAAATTAATTTCAATCAACAAATACATCTGAGGAGCCACTAGGTGGCTCTGTGGTACATTAAAAAGCAATGAAGAAGACATGTCTTAAAATATAGTGTTCCCTCATTTATCGCGGGTTTATGTTCCCAAAATAACTTGTAATAAGTAAAATAGCCAACTTTTATCATACTTATAGTATATGTTTTATGGCTGTAAAACCCCTCAACATACATTTTATAGATTCTCAGCCAGGCATTAACATTTTTTCACATTTATCTCTTATTTAAACACTCTATAAGTTCAGACGTTGTAGATTTTTTAAAAATAAGTGTCACATTTTGGCCTGTGGCGTGACGGCTGCATCCCGGCGATGTAGTCTTCATTATTATTAAAGGCTATGCAGCGTCAGAATCCACAACAGAGCAGTAACATTGACAACCCACAATGTTTAAACGCCAAACATTGCGCGTAATGGCGCCCTACAGCTGCCTAACTTCTACTTTCCTTCTGCATGTCCAGAAGTCCAACTTTGTGTGCGATGGTTAGCATCCTCCTCTGCCTTTGAGTGCATTTAACGGTGCAGAACGACCTAGTGCGTGTTGTCGGGTATAAAACTTGCGAACATACACTTCAGTGTCACACTACTAGCGATGGAACATTTATGTAAATTTGGCAAGTGAACGCATTCTGTACCGGATACGTAGGCACGGAGGAGATTGAGAATGGTCTACAGTCCTGTAGCCAATCGGGACGCACAACACAATGCCTGGGTTCACTCTTAGCCAATCAGAATGCAGAACACAAAGCCGGTTCATACTATGTAAAAAAAATACGCCAAACAGCGAGTCAGCGAAGGTGAACTGCGATATGGTGAGGCATCACAGTGCAAGTATTTTGCCTGGACATATTTGCACTAAAACTAAACAGATTATTAATTGGGCCATGATATCTGGAACTAGTTGGATGCACATGATAATATTGAGCCGTTTTCGAGATATGACAACAAACATATGAAACTAATACTGTATTTCGCAAGGCTAAGAACAGCCATAGTTTTCCATTGAGACTTATGTCTTATAGTATGTTGATGTTTTTCATTTCTCCGTGTAGTTTCTAACATTTAAGTCAATCGTTTTGTCCCACTCTTAGAACTTGCAATTACAGTAATACTAATTAGGAAAATGCTTTACCTTGTCATTAACCACCGAGTCCCTGTAGGTGGCGGTAGAGACGAGCCGACGTCAATTGTCGCCACGATTGCACTATATAACTGTAAATAAAGTTCTTGTTAAAAAAAACGTCTTCCAAAGAATTTTGACAACAGCCCTTAGGGGGCGCCACAAACGTCATTTTCAGTCATGTAAAAAACAGGACTCTCCATGTACTGTACAATAATGAAGAAAATCATAAAAATAAACTCTTTACCATGTGGCCATCGTACTTCCTGGCTTCAAGACCCTCATAGGTGGCCAAGGCAGTGCCTGTCTAAAACACAACAGATTGGAAAGGTACTAATGCAAGTGCCAGTGTTAGCGGTATTGTTGCTGTTTTATGATGGGATTTGCCTTAGACACTTAGAGGGCCAAAATTTTAGAAATATTACAAATAAATATATATTAAAATAAATCTATATCAGAAACACTGAAAACCACAATAAACAACATACAGAGGTATGTTTAATAATACCTCTCTGACGGTGTCTGTATTATCATTATAAAAGCAGATTTTATTAGTTTGTATTAAGAGTCTGCAGTTATACCTGAAGAAGTGGCCAGTGAATGTGTAGGCTGTGCAACTATGTCTTCCAGTGTGTGTGTGTGTGTGTGTGTGTGTGTGTCTGCAAAATATAGTTTGCATAATGAGATTTGTCATGTTCCAGTGTTCTCTTTGCTCAGAGGGAGAAACGCAGCCTGCTGTCATACTTTTAGTTTACAATATAAATGTTTCAGGCGAAAAAGAAACTTTCTGTCTCTTTTCTGCTATTTCAGTGCTGACGGAGTGTACGAGGTGTCCTTCTACTCCAATGCGGTGGTCTCCTACGACGGGAGCATCTTCTGGTTACCGCCGGCCATTTACAAGTCGGCCTGCAAGATTGAGGTCAAACATTTCCCCTTCGACCAGCAGAACTGCACTCTGCGCTTCCGCTCGTGGACCTATGACCGCACAGAGATCGATCTGGTTCTCCGCGCTGACGTCGCCAGCATGGATGACTTCACGCCCAGCGGCGAGTGGGATATCATCGCCCTGCCGGGTCGGCGGAACGAGAACCCGGCGGACCCTGCCTACGTCGACATCACGTACGACTTCATCATCCGCCGCAAGCCGCTTTTCTACACCATCAACCTCATTATCCCCTGTGTCCTCATCACCTCCTTGGCCATCTTGGTCTTCTACCTGCCCTCTGACTGCGGCGAGAAGATGACTCTGTGCATCTCCGTGCTTTTGGCACTCACTGTCTTCCTGCTGCTTATCTCCAAGATCGTCCCACCCACCTCCCTGGACGTCCCCCTGGTGGGGAAGTATCTGATGTTCACCATGGTCCTGGTCACCTTCTCCATCGTCACCAGCGTGTGTGTGCTCAACGTGCACCACCGCTCACCCACCACACACACCATGCCTCCGTGGGTCAAGGTGGTCTTCCTCAACAAGCTACCCGCCTTGCTCTTCATGCGCCAGCCCAGGAACAGCTGTGAGCGACAGCGGCTACGCCAACGGCGGAGAGCCCAGGAGCAGAAGGATGGGGGGCGTGGAGGGGAGGCGGGGGCCCTCATGGTGGGTCTTGGGTTAGGTGGTGGCAACAGCGGTGCTGGTGGAACCTCAGGGGGCACCACAACAACAGGAGTGTTCAACAAGGAGGACAGTGACCCTTGTACCTGCTATGTGAACAGAGCGTCTGTCAAACAGTTTGGAGGCGATCTGGGTGCAGGTGGGGGGTCCATGGATAATCTGAACAGGGTGAGAGAGAGTCGAGAGGGGGGCTCTGGGAACTTGCAACGAGGGAAGCAAGCAGCAGGAGGTCAGGCTCTCACTCAGGCCATCTTGTCTCAGGCCTGTCCAGGCTTTGAGGAGGCTGTAGAAGGAGTGCGCTTCATCGCCAACCACATGAAAAGTGAAGATGATGACCAGAGTGTGAGTATCATCTTTCCATAGGTCTATTTAAATCCGAGAGGGATATCCGTACTTGAAAATAGCAAGTCAAGGTTACATTGTACACTCACCAGCTCTTACAATGCACTGATGTTCTAATAAGAGCCAATACAAGGGCTGTAATACATTATACTGTAGAATCGGTTTCTGTAAAGAACAGGCTTTGACTGAAAAATTATCTTGTGCTGAAACATTCTGCTTCAGTCCTGTAGGTGGCAGTAATGCACATTACAAAGAGGGCGGGGTGCCAATTGCAGGAAGATGCAGCAAGCATTGTTTTTTTCATCTGCTAAATCCAGCCTATCCGGGTGTTTCCCATACATCCATGTATCCTTTGTGGCAACCTACCACAAATAGATTTGGTGGTACCTGTTCATCCTCGTTCAGAAACACACTATAATGGGACTGTGTGAGCTTGTCGTTGCAACTCTGTGGAGTAGATGACATTGTACCTCTGCTTCCTAACACACATCATACGCCCCGGCTCTGCCAGAGAACAGGAAGAGGGATCATTGTTGCCAACTTGAAACTTTGTTGCTACTGTATATGTAGCTAGCGAGTATTCAGACCCCTCAGGATTATCCATGCGTCCGTCCATTTTTTTTTCGCTGATCCTGTTTGCGAGGGCATCAGCCTCACTACGGAATTTCAGACTTCCCGGTCTCCGGCCACCTCTTCCAGTTTCACTGAGAGAACACCATAGTATTTCCAGGCCAGCTGTGAGACAAAATCCCTCCAGCGTGTCCTGGGTCTGCCCCGGGGGCCTCCTCCCGGCTGGGCATTCCTGGAACACCTCACCAGGGAAGCATCCAGGACTAGATGCTCAAGCCACTACAAAAGGCTTCTCTCGATATGGAGGAGCAGCTCTCTCTTCACCATGATGGTTCGGAACAGCGACCACATTACTACAGACACTGCATCTGTCGAGCTCCCATTTCTACACCTGGGGCAAGACCTCACTCACAACTCTGAGTGTGCTATCCACCCTTTTCAGAACCAGATTTAGAGGTGCTGATTGTCATCCTAGAAGCTTCACTTTAGTTTTACTCTGCTGTAAACCGCCTCAGTAAACTTTGACGGTCACAGCCCAGGATCACATCATTTGCGAATAGCAGAGACGAGATCCTACGGACCTAAACTGGACCCCCTCAGCACCAGAAATTCTGTCCATAAAAGGACAATAATAATCGGTGACAAAAGGCCAGATTAGCAGCCGACATTCACAGGAATCAGGCTTGACTTACTGCTTGCAATTCCGACCTGGCTCCTCTAGTTGTACAAAGCGTAGTAGGAGGCCACCAACCCCATACTCCCCGGGGCACCCCCCACAGGACACTCTGACAGAAACAGTTGAATGCCTTTTTCCAAGTCCACAAAGCACACGTAGACCAGTTGGGCAAACTCATGTACCCTCCAGTACCCTTGAGGGTGTAGAGCTGGTCCAGCGTTCTATGATCTTGATTTAAAGATGGGATTTATTCTTTGAGGGGAGCTGGATTTTGGTGAGCAATTCTTTTCAAAGGACCGTTAAAAAAAACGGCTCATTTGGCTCATTTTTATATGAAGTTTTAAGAACCCAGACTGGCCTTAACTTGTTTTATCTGGGAAATAATCACTGGTAGGTAAAGGATTTAGATATTACGCCAGTATGAGCTTAATTATTCTGAAATATGTATTATATAGTCGGTTTGCCCTGCCATTGACTGTCGACCAGTCCAGTGTGTACCCCGCCTCTTGCCCAAAGTCAGCTGGGATAGGCTCCATCATACCCCCACAATCCTAATGAGCATAGAAAATGGATGGATGAACAAGTTCTGTGTATGTGTGTAAACCATGACTTCAACACGTATTAACATTAAAAAAACAAAGCAGGCTACAATGAATTTCTGTTCAAAACAGCTTCTAGTGCAAAGATTTCCACACAAAGCATTGTTAATAATGCAGATCAAGAAAACATACAGAGTGGACTGTCCTGATGTGCATTTTGTTGCTCTGTAAAAAAGTTAAACCCTAAGGATGACTGCTGAACTGTCTTTGGGTTAATTGTACATCTAATAAGCACTGCACGGTTACATGGGGAGGCTGCACTCCTCCCCATGTAACCCCCAAAAAAAGAATGGTTCCCAGCTGTGATTCGGTTCCCGTCATTCATGTTAACAAGCCGTTCAAAAAAATCGGTTCACAAACATGATGTACCACATTGCATCCTTTCTTTAAAAAAAACAAACAACTAACAACAAATCCAGCACATTTTTCTGGTCTTACTGGACACGTTTATAGACATGAAAGCATGTATCGCTCTTCTCAACGAGCACCGGGTGACGGTGATGCTCCGTCTTGCTTGTCAATTGTATTTCAGGTCAATTTTATTGCTAAACATATTTGTTTTGCTTTTCATGTTTCTTGCGCAACGTTATGCAAACCAGCCAGTGATGTCATGTTGGCCCCAGTGCAAGCAGACTTATGATGACTTGAGTCAGCCAGTCTGTAGGGCGGCGAGTTTAAACAGGTTCAACCCTAGCCAGGTTTTATTTGTATAGCAAAGCCCCTTGAGAAGATGCAATTTGTATGTAATGTATTCACTTTTGTGCATTCAAAAGGGGGAATTGGGCATCATTCCAAAATCCAAATCTGCGTATTTAATGCAAAATGGCATCCCTCAGACAGTAGCGACGTCATCACGGCCCACTTCATATTCAACGCAGCCGTGTAACTACAGCGCGTGACGTGAGCAGCAGCAATCAGCGTTGTTTAGGATGGCTGTTACCATGCCACTTCTCCTACTTCACATTCAGACATCACCATACGGGTGGGGGGGTGGTTAGGGGGTTGTCAGTCATTCTGCTCTCCATCACTCTCTCTGGTCCCACGTCCTTACCTTCATTCTTGACTCACGCCAAGACCTCATCAGTGCCGCGCGGCTCCACGATTCCCAGCTCGCATTAACCCTTCACCTCCATTAACCCGCCGCGTGCTTCCAGGAGCGGGGATTGCTAGAGAGGGTGGCTAATCTGTGTTTCCTACACACCCCACCCATACTTCTTTGTCCACAGGTGAGCGAGGACTGGAAGTATGTCGCCATGGTGATCGACCGCCTCTTCCTGTGGATCTTTGTGTTCGTGTGCGTGTTCGGCACCATGGGCATGTTCCTGCAGCCGCTCTTCCAGAATTATACAGCCAAGAGCATCCACATGCCGGGCTGAGTGGCGTCTCACATGCACACACACACACACCGCATACACACACTCACACACACCGCATACACACACGGCAAGCATGCTGATGGGACAGCGCCTTGACGTGCCCCTCCAGTCAGAGGTGGGAAGGGGCTTTTATTGGATCTATGAGACTGGAGGTGAACAGCAAGTTGGCCCCCTTTCTAGGAGATTTTATTGCAACTTGTTTTGTCTCATAAGAGGAATGGAGGCTGTACTCTTATCTTAGCAGACCGACCCTCCCTGCTCGCTCTTCCCACATCATGTCCCCCACACACCCCAGACCGCCGTCAGTGCGGCGAAGCGAGAAATCATGAGGCTTCTGTTCCATTTTGAAATGAATCCACCATGACTGTGACTAGCAAATGTGAGAAGGGAATCACAATCAGAACCTTCCAACCTCAGAACCGGACTTTCTTATGATGATCATTGTTATGATGATGAATGGACCTACATCACTCCCAAGAGGAATCAAATGTACAAGCAATCACATAAAAATTAGCTTCTATGTGTTAGGAAATTTTGTCCTCTTGCCTATGGAATCAGAGGAGTGCCTAAATTAAAAGGAAATACAGTAGTCTTCAAAATACCAGCAGTCCAATGTGAGTAATAACATCACTGTTACTAGTAAATTTTTATTGCTACATGGCAAACAAGTTACCAGTGGGTCCAGAAGATTCTCAGAAAGCAAAGAAGACCCAGCATTCATTACATGCACGCTCTTAAGGCTGTGCAATTAGTTAAAATGGGTATGTTCAGAAAATAAAACCAGTGATCAGTGATCAATTTAGTGAAAAAAACAGGTGTGAATTAGGTGACCCCCATTTAAGGATGAAGCCAACACCTTTTGAACATGCATTTTTCTTTGAAAGCCTGAGGAAAATGGGTTGTTCAAGACATACATTGATTAAAAAGTTGATTGAAGAGGCGAAAACCTATGAAATGGTGCAAAAAATGTTTGGCTGTTTAGCTAAAATGAACTCCAATACCTTAAAATGGAGAGGAAAACCAGAGACACGTGGGAGAAAACAGAAGAAAACTATCAAAATGGATAGAAGAATAACTAGAATGGCAGAGGCTCAGCCAATGATCAGCTCCAGGATGACCAAAGACAGTCTGGAGTTACCTGTAAGTACTGTGACAGTCAGAAGACGTCTGTGTGAGGCTAATCTATTTACAAAAAACCCCGCAAAGTCCCTCTATATAAAAAAAGGCATGTGCAGATGAGGTTACAATTTCCCAAAGAACACATTAGCTGGTCCAAAGAGAAATGGAGGAACATTTTGTAGACTGATGAGAGTAAAATTGTTCTTTTTGGGTCCAAGGGCTGCAGAGAGTTTGTGAGACGACCCCCAAACTCTGAATTCATGCCACAGTCCACAGTGAAGACAGTGATATGGGCATGTTTCTCCTACTATGGTGTTGGGACTATTTATCCCACAGCAGGGATCATGGATCAGTTTGCATATGTCAAAACACTTGAAGAGGTCATGTTGCCTTATGCTGAAGAGGACATGCCCTTGATATGGCTGTTTCAACAAGACTATCACCCCAAACACACTAGTAACCCAGCAAAATCTTGGTCCCAAACCAACAAAATGAAGATTAAGCAGTGGCCAGCCCAATCCCCGGAGCTTAATCCAATGGAGAACTTGTGGGGTCACAACAAAAATGTTGTTTCTAAATCTTGGAGTGGAATAAAAGCTGAAAGGTTGGTTGAGTCCATGTCACACAGATGTGAAGCAGTTATAAAAACAAAATATTAGTCTAGTGATTCACAGGATTGCCAAATCCTAGAAACAAAAACCTTTCTACAAAATAATTTTAAGTTTGTAAAGTCAACGGCAGATACGGCTATTTTTTTGAACACACCCCTTTCAACTAATTGATTACTTGCACAGCCTTAAGAGCGTGCATATCATGAATGCTGTTTTGTTTTCTGAGAATCTACTGCACCTAATGGTAACTTGATTGCCATGTAGCAATAAAAATATAACAATAACACTGATTTATCTGGTTAACCACATTGGACTGCTATTATTTTCAACACTACTGTATATGTGGAAATAAAAAACAATCAATAGTACAAAAATATACAAATGTAATACTCCGCCTCCCGCCCAAAGTCAGCTGGGATAGGCTACAGCATACCCGTGACCCTAATGAGAATAAGCGGTATAGAAAATGGATGGATAGATGGTAATCATTTTATTTTTCCATTATGTCTTTTGTTTATCTGTATTGTCTTTGTTTGTTCTATTTTATTGTTGATTTTCCTGTTTTATCTTTGTCTTTTCCATTTGATTTTTCTCTTTGCATTTACCAAATGGCTCAAGTTGACGGCAAAAAGCAAAAGCAATACAAGGACCCGTGTCCTTCTGCCAGGGTGACTAGTCAATACCAGATCACACAATTCCTGTTTGCAGTGACTCTGTAGTAGCTATGTTTAAATATTGGTCTTACTGCGAGTATTTCCTTTTCATTTTGGCACTCCTGTGATTCCATACTTGCCTTCTTTCCGTACTACATTGACTTGCATGGTTTTTCTGGTCTTTCTTTCCTTGCCATGCCTTCTAATCTCTCTACAACCGTTCCTCTTCCACTTTTTTTGTCATTTATACACCTTTTAGTGCTGTCCTTTCCTTGTTTCGTTCCATCTTTTTCCTAGTCTTTCCTTTTCTTGCCAAGACTTTTATTTTCCTGATCTTGCCTTCCTTGCCTCTCTTTTCCGCATCCTACTTTTTTTGCAGTGCCTCTTTTCCTTGTTTCCTTGCCTCCTTTCTATATTTCCTTCCCCCTTTGTGTCGCTTTTTTCCTCACCTTGTTGCGTCAGCCCCCTTTTCCTTTCCTTTTCTTGTCTTTCTTTTCTTCTTCGTTTTCCTTGTCTTTCCTTTTTTTACTTCTTCCTTTCCTTTCCTTGCCTCCCTTTTCCTGCTATCCTCCCTTGTTTTTTGTTTCTGTTGGTCTTTTCCTCGCCTTTGCCTCGACGCTGTTCTCCTCCTTTTCCTTTATTTTTCCTTCTTCATTTTCTTTTTCTTACATCTCTTTTCTAACTCTCCTTCCTGTTTTCCCTTTTTTGTTGCTCTTTTCCTCATCTTCCTTTCCTGCCCTCAACGCTATTTTCCTTTCCTTCTTTTGCCTGTTTTCTGCTCTTCCTTTCCTTTCATCATTTTGACTTTTTTCTTGTTTTCTTTTTCTCGCTTTCATTTCCTTGACTCATCTTCCTTTTTTTGTTCTTCTACAACTTTCATTGCCGCTTTTTATGATTTGTTCATTTTCTCATCTACTTTTCACTGCCTTTTTTTGCCTCCTCTTGTATGTATCCCCATATTCCAATACCTACAGTACAATCATACTCCCACTTCCTCTATCCATCATCTTTCCTATCCTCTTTCCAAACCTCTCCTCTCTTATTGGATTTTCAGAGAAACACCTGTCATCTGGGCAATGCCTGTTAGAGATCCACGCTGCTCACACGTCCTGCGGCTGACGGGCTTAAGGCTTTTTTCGGGCACATGCTGCAGTGGGGGAGCGCAGCCGAATGAATTTTTTCATTCAAAATTACACGAGGATGGACCGTGGCGTATGAGTCACAAGGAGCAGCAGGAAAGAGGATGCATAGTGTTGGGTGGGGGGTGGTACATGACACTAAATTATATACCTTACATACTTCGAATCATGCGGGCCTCAAGCAAGAGCACAAGACAACTGATGCTTATTTTTGCACTCACATGAACTCTGGAGGATCTGACAATTTAGAGACGATCCCTAAAGCGATGGCGACACGAAAACTTCTGACCCTTCCACTCTCTTTCCTTTTCTGGCCACTGATACAACCATGACACCCTCCCTGCCTTTCACCTTCCCAAATCTGCTCTTGCACCCCACCCACCGTCCACCCCGACCCAACCATGGCAGTCCAATAAAAGGTTGTAGGTTCAGTCTATTGCAGAGGTGTGTTTGTGTGTGTGTATTGTATTTCTATGCTTGCGTGCCGGGCAAAAGTTTAATGACACTTTCTCACACTATTGAATGAGAAGGTGTCGCCATACTTTTGCCGGGTGCTTCACACTGGCGTTCAAAAGTCAACACAAGCGTGCAGAAAGCAATTGGAAATGCATATGAATACATATAAATGATGACTGGTAGGGATAGGTGAACATGTAAGGTTAATTTGATGTGATTCTTGACGTATCTGTTCCCACACACACACACACACACGGTATCAAGAGCAACATCTTCCTGTTTAGCCCCGTGTTCTTGAATTCTGTAGTTTCTCACCTCAAGTCTCGGCTTTTCTTGTGATCACGGCTGCAAAATAACTCAAAATGGAGCCAAAGAAAGTGGCAAGTGGCGGTATTTTCATAAAAAAGGTGAGAAACGCTTATTGAATTCAAGAAATAACTCCTGACGGAACAGGAAGTAGTGTCTGCGTTGATCTCGCCGCTACATTGTGTCTCTGGGAAGAGTTACTTCACTGAAGGTAAAAGTAACATAAAAAGGAATTTTCCCCTTGAATTGTTAATTTATATCATTCAGAATTGTTTTATGCATGTCAGTCTAAAACTCAAAACTCTAAAAATGTGCTTTGTGTGAAACATTGTTGAGAGTCAGCCACTGATGACGTCATAGCCGGCCGACGGAGCGGACTTCTGGACGGTTGCTTTTTTTGGACGCTAACAAGAACGTTTTGTAATTAAACAGTGGCTACAGTGGTCCCTCATTTATCGCTATTAATTGGTGAATTTCCACTAAGTAGGTATGAATAAATGAAGTATCTTTTGTTTATGACCTTTTAAAACTGTTTAACATTATTAGAGCCCTGTAGACAGGAAATAACACCCCTAGTCACAGTTACACCCAATAAGCAATAACAAGACATAATATCTCGGCGTTCTGTGTTATTGTAGTATCTCGAACGTAATGTGGGTCAGCTGACATTTTGTCACCTATTTGGTATACAGGACTGCTAGTCAAACACGACTCTGCCACACATAGACTGGCTTTGTTTACATCACATTGTAACCTACCAGGCTAACTAGTCAGCCTCCAGTTGATTTATTTGAAACCCAAGAGTCGATTTGATGGCTGACTAATGTCTTCTCAGTGTAACATTCCGGACGCCTGGTAGTGACCGCCCGGCTACATATGACCCGTCTTTCAATATTGTTTTGACTCATTGGTTGGCCACAGTCAACCATGAAACAACGATCATGTATTAATTAATGAATGAAGCCAATTAAGATTCAAACCAACAGTGTAGCGAGCGACAACTGTACACGGTGTATTATATCACAACAACAATATTGTACACTATCGTTCGCAAACTGAGGCAAAATTCTGGCACATATTTTTTGACGTGGCGGAAGCTAACCAAGGTTGAATAAGAAGTTGTCTCCAAACTTACAGTATGCCAGCATTTACTTGGTTGATTGCATTGATCATTTGGGCCATGCTTCTGTGGTTATCATCACACTTTGCCATTGCTGGTAAACCTTCTTTTGCGACACCAGCAACAAAACCCATCAACAAGCCAAAGAAAAATCCAAACGCACTTGTTAACCCTTCTCAGGGGTTAACTGTCCCACCATCTCGACTAAAAAACAAAAAAAGGGGTGTGTTCATTTAGCTACTGTTAAAATGAAGGGTTTTTCCCACATTTGCCATTATTCTTGTGCCACAGGATAGAATGAAAGAAAGAACCATTTCCTGCCTTTCTAATATTGAGCCTGATTAGCTTCCTTTTTACACACACACTGTAATTTTTCCACTGCTGGAATTTTGAACAATCATGGGTGGACGGCACAGCCAAGGTCAGGTTGTGGGGAGTTGGGGGGTTTTTGACACATCTTGCACGTCAATTCAACACCAGGCAAAAGTTTAGAGACACCTTTTCATTCAGCACCATGGGAACGTGTATGTAAACTTTTGCTCTCTTCTTGTAATATGTCATGAATGCGCAAACTGTGGAGTAAGCGCTACTGGGAGTACGCAGCCGCCATCTAGTGGTACTCATTAAATAAAAATACAATTCTATTAGGAAGAAGTATTCAAACTTTTTTTTTTTTTTTACAGATTTACAGCACAACCAAAGGATGCAGGGGGGCACACTGATATTTTATAGACATTTTTGATTTGGGGAAAAAGGCTTAAAAACCTTACAAAAGCTTCATATGCATGTCATCTTTGTCTTTACGTTGTGCCTTTTTGCAGGTTTTTTGGTATTTAATGGTATTCAGTGTATTAAAGGGCCCTTGGACCACACTTTGAACACCCCTGACTTACAGTGAAGCCGATCTCCACTTCACTCCATCACAGGTTTTCAAAATGATGTTAATGAATAAACAAATCATGCTGTTTTGTGGTTGAACATGGCCATAATTAGTCAAACCATATACATATTTAAGCAAACCGTATGTGTGGTCTTGCCTAAATTAAGCCTTTTTCAGGCATAAAGATGGATAAATTAACTCAAATACAAATATAAAGCATTCAGAAGACACACAAGCACCAGACTTGATTGGCAGAAACAAACTGCTTTTATTGCACAATAATCAGTCCCTAAAACAGGCTGTTGCAGCTCTAAGCCGTAACTGTAACTCAACCCTTAACCCCGCAACGTCACTTCCTGTCCGTCCTTCCACTTCCGAGCACTGGAACACATTTACAGCAACAAACACAAGCACAAGTCATAGTTATGGCTTTTTTGCTCTTATTATGTCTACTATATTGGCTAATACAAGTTGTAAAGGTGACTATAGGGGTGTTATTTCCTTTCTAGAGGGCTCTAAAAATGTTAAAACCCGTATTTAGAAGTCCATAAGATGGATTTCTATGCTCCAGCTAACTATGAAAAAATTCTGTTTATAAATAAGAGTTTCTACTTTGCAGAAATTTAGTCATGGGTCTGGAACCAATTAACCGCTTCACTGGTATTACTGTACAGTGGAACTCCGGACTTTGCCATGAATCCGATCCAAAAGGTCAGACTGGAACCACAACATATGAAAACTGAATACATTTTTCCCAGCAAACCCAATAAATCCATTACAGACATCCAGCCATATTACCATAAAACACGCTAGACAGGGAATGATTAGCGTTTTACATAAAGAAAACAATGCTAAATGGCTTTTTGTATGATCTGGATTTAAATGCACATTTTTGTCGCAAATACCGCAGCGCGGCAAACAACGTTGAACATTTGAATTCGCAATCATTTTGCAAAATGGTTTTATTTGTGCACCGAAACAGCATTGGAGTGTAGAAACGTTTCATCAACATTTCCCCACTACTTTCTGAATCACATGAAGACTAATTAACAGTCAAATCCAACAGTTACCTGAAACATGTGGCCCTGAAATCTGAAAGTATGTTTACAGTCATTTCTAATGAAGTTGACACAACAGTGTACATTGTATTTGCACTATATACACAATTGTGTACATGTGGTGTACATAGTATATGCGCTATTGTGCCAATTTACCGTGACATATGATTTACCTTGACGTTGTATTGAAGTTTCCCTCACTTCGTCTTTCTCTTTGGACGTCATGCGCTAAGCATCATGGGATACATGGTGCAACGGTGATTTAATTGATTGAGCGCTTATAATTCAAATGGAACTTTATTGGCATTTGTTGTTTTCAGGCTTCGTACACAAATCTAAGTGAAACAATTCCAAGAGTAACAGCAGAACGAGGCTACGTTCACACAGCCGGTCAATTCCGATTTCTTTGCACGTATGCAGCCTGCATCGGATTTTCTCATGTCAGTGTGAACGGCACAATTTGGATTCATTCAAGTGGGACTCAGATCTCATTCGTATGTTGGGATATATTTGAGTGCAGTGTGAACGATACCGGCTCTTCATGATTTAAAGTCGATTAATAGTGATACTTTTGATACTTTCATTTCTGATGTTGTATACTAGCTTGGCTATAATATAATATAATATAATATATATATAATTGAAATTAATGTCGTGCTTCTGCTCATGCACGCTTTGCCTTCGCATTTCTTTGGTAATGTGAACCACCGCATTAAAAATCAGATTTGGGTGAAAATAGGCAGTCATCGGTTTATGCATTTCATACAACGATTGATGATTTTACTATGACTACTATACTACTAGTACTATTACTGTTAAACAAAGTTCAGGAAGCACTGAGTTAGGGCCTCCTTCTGCAATCTAGCGGGCGTTTCTCGGAACAGGTGACGGGCAAGACGAGTATTGTTTGAAGAAAGACCACGTTTATTATTCTTTCCAGAGCGATTGCACAGTTTGAAAGTGTTACAAAAAAATCACGAACCCAAACAGAGATGGATGTAAACATGGAATTAAGAGACATTCCTCTCTCTCGATGCTCGCTCAAACGCTACGCTCACTTCTTGCCGGGCTTGTCGTTGAATTCCAGGAAAAAGTCGTTGCACGCCACAGTGAGCGCGCCCACCAGGATGATGAACTCGGTGAAATCCACCTCGCCGTCCCCGTTGGAGTCCAGGTCGCCCATGACCTTATCCACCGCCTCTCTGTCTTGGGCGTTCTGCACGGGCAAGATGGAAAGAAGTCACTATCGTCTCGTACGGAGAGTTCAGCTTGGACTTACCCCGAGGTAGTTTCCCAGCTCTGTGGTGAGCATCTCTTTGAGCTCAAGTTTGCTGAGTGTGTATTTATCGCCCTCGTTCCCCGAGTACTTGTGGAAGGTTTGGATGAGGAGCTGCATGGCGTTCTCCAGGGTGGAGTTGTTCTCAGAGTTGGGCAAAGACATTCTGCACATAGAAGAAGAAGAGCCGCCGTCGGTGTAGTTGCGCTACGGGGTATAATTAAACGCTGACATGGACTGCACTGCTTGTCAGCTTTGCTCTGTTTCCTCATCACTGGACATGTGAGCCTGCTGAAACTCAAAGCTGGTAAAACAAGCAGACCAGACGAGATGATCCCCATGCCTGGATGAGCCCGCTTGTAGTGTCGTGTCAAAAGTTTAGGGACACGTTCTCCTTCAATAACATGACGGCGTCTCTAAACCGGTGACGGCTCGCAAAACCGTCTTACCTGACTGGCGAGGGCAGGCGGAGGCTCAGGTGCAGAGACAGAGGAGACAACAGGCAACTGATGAGGAGGTTGAGTAAGACCCCCGTCTTAAATACAGCCCTCACTCCGCCCACTTCCCCCCTCCTTCTTTGTGAACGCATCAGACACCTGTTGAGAGACGAAGTTACATTCTGTAGGCTAGCGCACGTGTTCAGAGGCATACTGTCACCTGCCAGCAACACGACTTTTGATTGGCTCTGCTCACTCGACCCACCACACTACAAATACGACTTTATGTGCAATAATGCTAAATAGCGTTTAATTGAACAAAGAAGTATGGTCTAGAAGTATAGGAAGTAGGAACACAGCTGACATCCCCCAAACTGGCTGACTTAGTGCTCGTCTACAAATTCATCTAGTCATTGCTTCCGCATGTACAGCAGTGTTCAAAATAAAAGCAGCCCCAAGTGACTAACCAGATGAATCACTGTTATTAGTTTTATTTTTATTTACCAGTAGGTGCAGTAGATTCTCAGAAAGACCCAGCATTGGCACATGCACATGCACGCTCTTAAGGGTTCTTTGAACAGGAGGACTTTGTGGGGCATTCTTGCAAATAGATTAGCTTCACACAGACGTCTCCTAACTGTCACAGTACTTACAGGTAACTCCAGACTGGCATTTGATCTTCCTGCAGCTGATAATTGACTGAGCCTTTGCCATTCGGGTTATTCTTTGATCCATTTTGATAGTTGTCTTCCATTTGGTTTTGCTCTCCATTTTAAGGTATTGGAGATCATTTTAGCTGAACAGCCAACATTTTTTTGCACTTCTTCATCGATTTTCTCCTCTGCAAGCAACTTTTTTTTCAAAGTAAGCTGTTCTTCTGAACAATGTCTCGAAGGACCCATTTTCCCTAGGTTTTCAAAGAGTTCAACATGTGCTGCTTTCATCCTCAAATAGGGGCCACCTGATTCACACCTGTTTTTCCACTAAATTGATCACTGATCACTATTGTGTGAACACACCCCTTTCAACTTATTGCCAGATTGCACAGCCTTAAGAGCGTGCATATGATTCAAAATGTCAACAGTATTTATTAGAATGGTCATTTATTCGAATCAAAATGTTCAAAGTCATATACGTGTAAAAAAAATGCTTACCTTAACTTTGCCATAGCTTTTGTTTCTTCTCTGAACAAGCCTCGCTGAGGACGCTCCTGAATACCTGAAAAATGTTGGTCGGATTCTGAATTTTGCAACCTCAGTTTGTGCCACAATTTTAAAGTATTTTTCAGTGAACCTCAGCCAGCTGGTGCCACATGTCGATTCCCAGGACCGCTTCTTAAAGGCTCACATAACAAGTCATAGCTTATATTTTTTTATATGCTTTTTTCTTCAAGTGGCCATTTTGATGCTTTAAAATTTGTAGTTTAGGTCACAAATACGTACTGTTTGCTTAAATTTGCATGTTTTTCTAATAACAGAACATATTCAATCACGAAACAGCAACCATTTATTCATTTAGGACTTTTTTCCTGAAAAAATACTCAAATTCTGACCGTGGGACTGCAATGAAAACTAAAGTTTATGCAAAATCTGGGAGCTATTTGTCTTTGTTGTATTGGTAAAATGTTTGATTTCTAAATGTAGAGTATGACCTCAGGGACTGCAGACCCGCCACTTTTATTTTTTGCCACAATTTGTGGTCAACTTCGTAATTGTATAAGAGTTAAAATTCCTCCGTTCTGCATGAGGTAGAGGCAAATTCTTCCAAAATTGGGAATTGTCCAATCTTATTGCATTATTAAAAAACAAACAAAACAATGGAAAGAAGGGAGTAAACAACCAAAACACGACAAGTGAATGAATAAATAACAAGACACTTTTAGGAAATGTCAAGACGTCATGTTTACAAAAGTCTTTCCCTGCAGCACAGTGTGTGTGTGTGTGTGTGTGTGTGTGTGTGTGTGTGTGTGTATAGTGTTGCATGTGGAGCACAATGGGACGCCATCTCCCTGTGTCAGGATCTGGTTGCCATGCTGGATGCTGACTGAGCTAATTTTAGCTACAGCAGCAGCTACGGCTGCACGTCATGGGGAACGGCACACGCCCAGTCCCATAAATGACGACATACGACACCGTCAATCAGTACGAAGCTTTTATTGAGAGTTGGCATTCTTGATACAGAGTCCTTCACTACGTTTTTGAGATCATCATGGAGGAAACGCCGACTACATCATGTTAGCGGGCTAAGAGTGTGGTGGCTTAGCTGTATGAAGAGGCACTTTTAAAAGTATTTTTAAAAAAAAAGAACAGCATGCCGGCAGGTCTTGTTCATCTACGACGCCGCCGCGTTGGACTCGCACTTGCTCTGACTGAGCGACTTGGCCAAGTAGCCGATCAAAGTGAGGTATTCCTGGAAGCTGACCTTGCCGTCGCTGTTCTCGTCCAGGCCGCGCTGCATCTCCTTGACGGCCGCCGAGCTGTTGGTGTCCTGCAACAAAAGCCACCGGACTGAACGCGACGAGAAGTAAAATGGAGCATGTTTGCATGTGGGGTGGGGGGCTTTTCTTTACCTCCATGATGCCACTGAACTGCTTCTTAACCATCTTCTGAAAGGACTTGCCATCCATGCTCTCCTTCCCTCTGCTGGAACTTAGAAAGGTGGTCACCATTGTCTGGATGGCTGACTCCATGTCTACTGAGAGATGGGGACAGAAGTTTTAAAATCCATAAGGAGGGATGTCAACATATCTTCCAAATGCTAGTGGTGGTCAATCTACGGCCTATGGCCCACGCAGGGCCCAAAAGCGTATATGCCTGTCATGCAATTCTGCAAACAAACTCAACTCCTGTGCAACTATTGTGGAAATCCAAACCCATTACCAACGACAAATGCTCATAATTTGCAATCTTTTTAGAAGTTTAGTAAGGACCTTGGAGGACTTTGCAGCATATAGACTGTTAAAGTACCAGTAAGAAATATCCTAAATAGCCTCCCACGTCAGCCGTGCAATTTACTTTTAGGCTAATTATTAGTATTATTTCTATCTGCAACTTTTTGGTTGTTTTATTATGAAAAATATTCATTACAAAACTTTACATTTTGTATATCTCTTTGAATCGCCAAATGTTCAATTTTTTAGATTAAAGAGCACTACTAAAATTATTAGTATTGTCTCTACATTTTCTGTCGTTTTTAATTAAACATTAATACTGAAAAGATTGGTATTATCTACAGATTTTTTTTATTATGTAATACTACTAAAACTATTAGTTATCTCCAAATGGTATGTTGTTTTTTTTAATTAAATAATACTACTAAAATACTAGTATTACATACAGATTTTCTGTTTATTTAATTAAATACTACTACTAAGAAATATTATAATACTATCTAAAAACCTTCTATTGTTTTTTTAAAATTAAATAATACTACTAAAAATATGTTTTATCCCCAGATTTTCTGTTGTTTTTTAAATTAAATAATACTACTAAAATATTAGTATTATCTCCAAATTTTCTAGTGTTGATTTTTTTAATTAAATAAAATTACTAAAATTATTAGTTCTATCTCCAGATTTGCTGTTGTTTTTAAAAATTAAATACTACAAATAAAAATTAGTGACCAGTTCTAGGTGTACCCCACCTCTCGCCCAAAGTCAGCTGGGATAGGTTCCAGCCTACCACCGACCCTAATGAGAATACACCGCATAGAAAATGAATGAATGAATAATGAATTAAAAATTTACTATTGTCACCAAATGTATTATTTTATAATTTATTTATTAATTTCTAATTATTCCTAATTTTATGATTTATTATGATTTAAGTCATCTCCAAAATCAAGATGGCTATTTTTTAAATGCGTGTTATTTATTTTAGCACAAACAGGAACAAAAAACTTGCTGCTTCCTGTTGCTGCTCAAAGTTGTTTCTCTAATGTTTTTTTCATTCAAAAATAACTAAATATACAAAAATGATGAAACGCAAAAAAATAATTACATGTAAAAAAAGAAAGAAAGAAAAAGAAAACTACACATTTTTTGCATTAGTATTTCTTTTCATCAGAAAACAACAAAACATTTTGGAGACAGCAAACAGAAAGAGAAACTAATCATTTGTTATCAGTATTATGTATGACAAAACAAAAAAAGAAAGATATTGAACACATTGTATGTAATAAGAAGGCTGTAGAAAGTGCCGATGTCAGCACGCTGAATGCAAGGTGCAGGGCCGAGGCATGCACGCTCTCTAAGATAAAAAGGAAGAGGAGGAGAGGTCAAAACAATGTGTGCTGTGATCTCTGACGGAGAACATCTGATCTCCAATACGCCAACTCGTTCTCAGATTACAGCTTACCGTCCGTCTGCCGCTGCGACCGCCGGCACGGTACACCGTATCTTTACACTCTGCTTGCTCAAGGGATGGAAAGCGACAACAAAAGGTCCCCTGCTACTGTAAAAACAAATACAGTACCCTGTGTGTTTCACGGCAAAACTACCTACACTAAATAGGCACACACATCTGCACCAATTTTTATTTCCTGGTCACATGACAGGTTTGCACTCTTCTTGCTGGGAAGGAAAGAAATCCGCCTGTAATGCATACCAGCGCAACACAGAGCAGAGAAAGGACAGGGAGATGCGACAAGAACAAGCATGTCCAAACCACGTAGTGAAAAGTGAAAGGATGCAAGGGCAACTTTCCCATTTCATTTGATATATTTCAAGAAAAAAATGCATCATAGTTTTGTGATATAAGGGAAATGGCCTTCTTAGTATCAACTTTTTCCCCAAATATTTCAATTAATAATCTAAAATCTAAATTGAAACAATAATATTATTATTATCTAAATGATAATAAAAATTTCTTCTTGTAATATTATCATTTTCTACCTATAATATTTTGACTTTATTCCCATAGTATTTTACTTATACTATAGATAGATAGATACTTTTTTGACCAAATTTTCAAAAAATGACAACTTTTTGTTGTTTTGTTTGTTCCTCACAATATTACAACATTTAAAAATATATCTTATTCTTTCTTCAATATGTCAACTCTATGCTACTAATATTATAAGTTTATTTTGGTAAAGAATACGATTGTTTTCTCTTTTTCTCTTTTTTTTGTGTACATTTTTATTGTTTTGTTTGTTTCTCTCTATATAATGTTATATTTATATATATGATTTGTTTTTGTTTTTTTCAAAAAAATTAGTAATTCTATTTATGTTTTAGTAGTTATAAGTAGTTTTCCAAAATTTTAGAAAAGCTTTTTAATAAGCGCTTAGAATCATTTCTAGATAAATACAATATAGTGAATGATAGTCAGTATGATTTCAGGACAGGAAGATCAACATCAATGGCGATACTTGAAGCAGCAAAAGACCCACAAACAGTTTAAAAATTATAACATATGCAATTGGGATAATTATCAATTTAATCAATCATTCACTTTTACTCAAGAAAGATACAGTATAAGGGGAGTGGCTTTGAACTGAATGCACTGCTGTTTATTAGGGGGACAACAACATGTCAGGTTGAGGGAATACAAAACCCCATGTTTGGCCAATGTCAGGGATCTGTATTAGCCCTAAGCTGTTCAATCTATATATAAAATCCATTCCATTTTCTTCTGGTTATCCGGCTCCGGGTCGCAGGGGGAGGCAGTCTCAGTAGGGAAGTCCAGACTTCCCAGGCTCCGGCGACTCTTCCAGCTCCACCGGGAGAACACCAAGGCGTTCCCAGGCCAGCTGTGAGACATAGTCCCTCCATCGTGTCCTAGGTCTTCCCCGGGGCTGGGCATGCCCGAAACACCTCACCAGGGAGGCGCCCGGGAGGCATCCGGACTAGATGCCCGAGCCACCTCAACTGGCTCCTCTCGATGTGAAGGAGCAGCGGCTCTACTCTGAGCTCCTCCCCGATGGCCGAGCTCCTCACCCTATCTCTTAGGGTGAGTCCAGCCACCCTGTGGAGAAAACTCATTTCCGCCCCTTGTATCCGCGATCTCGTCTTTCGGTCATGACCCATAACTCATGACCATAGGTGAGGATGGGAACGTAGATCGATCAGTAAACAGCGAGCTTTGCCTTCCGGCTCAGCTCTCTCTTCACCACAACGGTCCGGTACAGCGACCGCATTACTTCAGATGCTGCACCGATCCGTCTGTCGATCTCACGCTCCAACCTTCCCTCCTTCGTGAACAAGAACCAGAGATACTTGAACTCCTGCACCTGAGGCCAGACCTCACTCCCAACCCAGAGGGTACAATCCACCTGTTTCCGACTGAGAACCATGGCCTTGGATTTGGAGGTGTTGAGTCTCATCCCAGAAGCTCCACACTCAGCTGCAAAACGCTCCAGTAAACGCTGAAGGTCACAGCCTGATGAGGCCATAAGGACCTCATCGTCTGCAAATAGCAGAGACGAGATCCTAAGGCCACCAAACTGGACTCCGTCGACACCTTGACTGCGCCTAGAAATTCTGTCAATGAAGATTATGAACAGAATCGGTGACAAAGGGCAGCCTTGGGCCAACGTTCACCGGAAACGAGCTCGACTTACTGCTGGCAATGCGAACCAGGTTCCTGCTTCGATTGTACAAGGACCGAATGGCACGTAGTAGCGGGCTGCAAATCCCGTACTCCCGGAGCACCCCCCACATGGCACCACGAGGGACACGGTCGAATGCCTTTTCCAAGTCTACAAAGCACATGTAGACAGGTTGGGCAAACTCCCACATACCCTCCAGTACCCTTGCAAGGGTGTAGAGCTGGTCCAGTGTTCTGCGACCGGGACGAAAACCACATTGCAACTCCTGTAACCGAGGTTCGCCTACCGGTCATACCCTTCTCTCCAGCACTCTGGAGCAGACTTTCCCAGGGAGGCTGAGGAGTGTGATCCCCCTATAGTTGGAATACACCCTCCGGTCACCCTTTTTAAAAATGGGGACCACCACCCCGGTCTGCCAGTCCAGAGGTACTGTTCCTGACTTCCATGCAATGTTGTAGAGGCGTGTCAACCAACACAGTCCTCCAACATCCAGAGCCTTGAGAAATTCTGAGCGGAACTCGTCTACCCCCGGAGCCTTGCCACTGGGGAGTGATTTGACTACCCCAATTACCTCAGCCACGGTGATAGAACTGTCCACGTACGTATCCTCAGACTCTGCTTCCTCTATGGAAGGCATGTCAGTGGGATTGAGAA
>QODF01000126.1:1202985-1276715 GCA_024372805.1 Oostethus manadensis | reverse complement strand
AGAAGGCCCCCGGGAAGACCTAGGACACGCTGGAGGGACTATGTCTCACAGCTGGCCTGGGAACGCCTTGGTGTCCTCCCGATGGAGCTGGAAGAGGTCGCTGGGGACCGGGAAGTCTGGACTTCCCTACTGAAGCTACTGCCCCCTCGACCCGGACCCGGATAAGCAGTGGAAAATGGACGGATGGATGGAAAAGTTTTGTTTTTTGGAAACAAAACTCTGACTTGGTAATAAAGATCATAATAGATAAGGTGACAGAATTTTTTTTTTAGGAGTATCTATTGATAGTAAACAAAGCTGGAAAGCACGCATCAGACACATACAAAGTCACGTTTCTAAAATTGTGTCAATCATCAATACAGCTAAATATTTGCTAGAATATTATGCACTCTATTTGTTGTACTGCTAGTTTGGGGCAATAATTACAAAAGTTCATACTTATTTACATTTGATATTATTTTAAATGTGTTTTGTCTTTACATAATACTTGATATTTATATAAAATATCCATCCATCCATCCATTTTCTATGCCTCTAATCCTCATTACGGTCGCAAGTATGCCGGAGCCTATCCCATTTGACTTCGGGCGGGAGGAGTACACTTTGGACTGGTCGCCAGTCAATCGCAGGGTAAAATATAAATGCTTGCACACTAATATGTATGCAAAAACCATGGTATTTCATACTAATTTATATGCTGCAAGGCATGCTGGGAAGCCCAGGCGCATACCAGTAGCAGGCCCCAGAGCCTTTCTTTGCATCTAGATTTAGGGCAGCTTCCTCGTGGGCTTTCGGGGTGCCGTTGTGCATAGGCTGGCGTTTCAGGTGGCTGGTGGAGATCGGTGTGTTGGTGGTGGATGCTTTTTTTTCTCCTCATAGCAAAGTGTTTGCGGAGCATTTGGTGCAACTAGCGTCCGACGTGTCCCACACGGTCGACACCATGTTTGTTTACGTGTTTACAGCTCTTTATTTGCCCACAGTACAGCAAAGTATGCGCAATCGTGGCTACTTGAAGTTCATTGCTATTTATAATTACTCGTGTTTTATCGTGCACCCCTGATATGTAGTAATCTACACTGGTCACTAGGTGTCAGTAATGTTACTGTAATGTTCAGAGAGCCACGCGAGCACAAGACATGTTTTCATCTATATGGGACCAAAGTTTCCCACTGCAGTTAAGGTCATATGTGGCGACGAGGCAAAACCATATTCTACTCTAGTATGGTCCTCTCTTGATTACTGCATATTAATCTTTTCATATTTGTTTTCCAGTAAGGTAACTGTTAGATGTAATGCACTGAATGCCGAATGCTGTTCACGTTGAGCTGCTGTGTAAGAGATGTAAACAAAACAGAGGATTACTGTCAGGATCCAACCACATTTTTTTCTAATTTTGAATTCCTCCTCTATTAAGAGGTTTGCGCAAAATCATCCCCAAAAAATCATCCCATCACATCACAAATGCATTTGAAGCGCCACAAATAAATCGTTTAGCCAGTTTAGCAACTTTGTCGTAGACGTAGATGAACAACAAATCAAGTAAAGAGACTCTTTCTTGGGGCGAAAAGACAAAAAGTAGCAACAGTTGCGGTTATAAACACATTTGTTTTCATTTGTATTCTTTCTACTCACTTTTTACAAATGCGTCATGGCCTATTCTGCACATGTAATGATTATGTTACTCACAGCCGGCTAAAGCCAGATTGAATGGACTCCATTTCGGAGCTGATCATTATCCCTGCAATGCAGTTGTATTTGCAGAGAAGACTGACTGGGAAAGACCGTGCAGCACGGCCAGGAACATCTGCCTGGAGTTGTTGTTATTGTTGCTTAGTAACACCGCAAGAAGCTGATAAATCTCCATGTGACATGGCTGTCACAGCAAAACACTCACACTGTGCTCACAGGTCCACACCCAAAGATGCTTTTATGGGAAAGGAGCTCATTCCTCCAGCCAGTGCGTCCACAGAGCATGTACAAATACTGTGTACTCTGCATTCGTGATGGGAAACGCCAATTCTTTTACTTACTGCAGTTCTAATCAGTCACTGGCTGAAGTGAATCAGGTACTAAATTTGCTCAAGTCAGCTGTCACAAAGCGCATGCGCAACAAATTTGGCAGCCAAGCTGTTGATGCTCGGAGTACACGTGAGCACGTGAAACTTGAGCTTTCGTTGAGCACCCGAGAACCAGTGAATCTCGAGTCTTCGTCAAGTATGTGTGAGTCGGTGAAACTCGGGTCTTTGTCAAGCACCAGTCAGACGTCCAGTCAGTAAAGCTGCGGTTTTCAACGAGCACCCATGAGTCTGTGAAACTCCAGTCTTTGCAGATTACCCGTGTGTCAGTGATACTCCAGTCTTCCTCAAACATCCGTGAGTCAATTCAACTCCAGTACTTGTGAGTCTTTGAAACTCAGGTTTTGGCAAGCATCCATGAGTTAATGAAACTCCAGTCTTCATCGAGTATCCATGAGTCAGTGAAACACCAGTCTTTGTAGAGTACCCAGGAGTCTTAGAAACTCTAGTCTTTGTCGAGCATGCACCACCGGTAAGTTTGTGAAACCCAAGTCTTTGTTGAGCCCCCGTGAGTCCATTCATTTTCTATGCTGCTTATCCTCATTAAGGTCGCGGGTATGCTGGAGCCTACCCCAGCTGACTTTGGGCGGGAGGCGGGGTACACCCTGGACTGGTCGCCATATAGACAAACAAAGACGTACAAGCATTCACACTCACATTCATACCGATGGACAATTTAGAGTTGCCAATTAACCTAACATGCATGTTTTTGGAATGTGGGAGGAAACCGGAGTACCCGGAGAAAACCCACACACGCACGGGGAGAACATGCAAACTCCACACAGAGATGCCCAACGGAGATTCAAACCCAGAACCTCCTATTTGTGAGGCCAAAATGCTACCCATTCAGGCACCGTGCGCCCCCCGCCCCGTGAGTCAGTATAACTCAAGTCTTTGTAGCGTACCCGTGAGCCTGTGAGACCAGAGTCCTTGTTGAGCACCCATGAATCAGTGAAACTCCATTCTTTGTAGAGTACTTGTGAGTCTGTGAAACTCAAGTCTATGTCAAACGCCCATGAGGCAGTGAAACTTGAACCTTTGTCAGTAAAACACAAGGTTTTTTTTTGAGTACCTGTGAGTCTGTGAAACTAAAGTCTTTGTCGAGCGCCTGTGATGCAGCTCAGATGGACATTATACTGATTTAGTCAGCAATAATTCATGTTTTCCTTGATAAATTTGCTAGTGGTAGCGGTTAACGCAGATGAGTACGCGATTCAGTAAAAACTCATGAGTTTTGAATGACTCGTTCATGACTCACACAACTCCACTGTACATCACAAGCAGCAACAATTAGGCGCTTGCTTGCATTAACCTAATTACTGAGCCAGTCAGGCCAAACACACATCAAGATCGTGTTTCATGTGGCCTTATCATGCCAACACACACACACACACACACACTTTTTCCTTCATACTAGTGAGCATCTGTCACCAGCTTGTTGTTCATCGTTATTTTTTTAATTATTTAACACCTTACTATAATTATCACAACACCTTTGGAAAAACATTAAGGCAGCAGGCAGGCCTAGTGCCACGTGTGTGTGCGTGTGTATAGGCCATACATTATAACGACTGACAGGCATCCATCATGCAAATGTAATGGGATAAACATGAAACGATTCCGTTGATGTCATTTTTACAAATGGTTCAAGAACAAGAGGATTTTGTGGTGTTAGCTTCGGAAGAGCACGAGGATGGCCTGCTTGTGTATTATCACGTGCTTTGCCCTCAGGCATGACTCACAGGACTTGCGCAAGGCCCGGTTTACATTGCCTTGTTCTTCACTTCTGTTATGACTAATGAGTACTTGGGGTGCTTAGAATGTGCAATGAGTTTGCTCGTGTTAAGCTTCCCCGGTTCTGTGCCTCCACAGGAAACTTGTGGATGACAAGTTTTGCACTCAGGTCAATGTCTTTTTACTGCCACGCGGCCGACATCACTCTTACTCCATGCTTAACACGTCGGATAACACGCTGCTGATGTGTGATCATCACGTGGGCTCCATCAGGCCACTGCTGGGCATATGTGCTGGGGCGGAGTCTGGAATTGACTGCTTGTATTGGAGAGCCAATATCAGACATTTTAGATGCAGGCTGACACAATTTATCTGATACCCAATGTGAATATTGGCTCGGGACGCAGACGTTTATATAAATCGATGCAACACCTACCCCTGATGATGAAGTACAACGCAAATCCTCTTTTTCAAAAAGTAGACCCACAAGTGTCGCCGTGTTGGAAATCGAGAAAACAATAGCAAAGTTCTTCCGCCCTTGTTTAGGGCCATGGTGGACATGTTTTCGATACACTGCCCCCTGCATCTCTTGATGGGTGCTCGTTTGCGTGGAAAACATAACCCAGCCTTAAGTCCCCACTGAAGGCCCAAGTTCACATGCATCGCCCGACACTTATTGTTAGCTAATATTTATTTCATGCATTGAGCAAGCATTTTAACCGCCCCTTTTGAGATACAATATTTAACCAAACGTTTGTCACACGTATGTCAAAATCACGAATGCATATTTGGAATGCCACCTGGTAAGGCCACCGATGAATGCAACAAGGAACCAGCAAGTGTATCTTGTCGTCAACATCCAGAGCTGAACATGTTCCAGGTATCAGCATGCCTTTCAGGTTGGACCGTACAGTCTTGCAACTACCAAGGAGACAAGTACAAACCAGTTCGGAGGTCGGTTAAGAACGCCCCAGCGCATCTCGCAACCACATGGGCATATATTTTGTTAATACAGTATGTGTGATGCGGTATAGTTTATAAAAACACATCAGCAATACCAGTCCGGAGATGATGAATTAAGCTGTGACATGCACATTTTTTAAGGGTAAGAACATTTTTTTCCTGTATTTGACTTCCAAGGGCTTGTGACTCAAGGATAATGTGGCATATTTTTAAAAGATAAGAAGCCAACTGCACCATCAACAAGCACGCCTGCACAATCTAAGGCAGATCCAAACTTTTTCCATCAAAAAATCAAAGACAGACAGGCCACTTTGACAGCTTACATTTTGTAAAATACTTTGATAGCCTACTTCGATATGCCAAAACGTTATATGATGTATTTTTTTTTTACTCCAAAATACTGTGAACTTTTCTCCCTAAATTACATTTTTTTGCTCATAATTCCATTTGTTGCTTTTTTTTCCAAATATTTCAACATTTACAGTACATTTTGTTTTTCCGTGTTGTTTTGACTTTATTCCCATAATATTTGGACTTTATCCCTGTAACCCATTCATTCTTTGTTTTGGTTTGCTTATATTCTTGTATGAATACATTTCCATTAATTTAACTGGAAACATTTGAACCTTATAACTTGAACCTTATAATATAATGACTTTGCATAAGATACTCAAGTTTATACTTGATATATTTCGTAATATTAAAACTTTGTAACTTTGTCATGATCATTATTTTTTTCCCCTTATCAGTGTGGCCCTAAAGCACACGGTGTGTTTTATATTTATGCAAAATGTGTGTTCAATACATTTTATTAATATAATTATAATTAATATCATTGATTTGATCAATCATGATTGATTATGGGGCCGCACGGTGGATGAATGGGTAGCATGTTGGCCTCACAGTCAGGAGGTTCTGGGTTCGAATCTCCGTTGGGCATCTCTGTGTGGAGTTTGCATGTTCTCCCCGTGCGTGTGTGGGTTTTCTGCGGGTATTCCGGTTTCCTCCCACATTCCAAAGACATGCATGTTAGGTTAATTGGCGACCCTAAATTGTCCATTAGAGTATGAATGTGAGTGTGAATGCTTGTATGTCTTTGTTTGTCTATATGTGCCCTGCGATTGACTGGCGACCAGTCCAGGGTGTACCCCGCCTCCTGCCCAAAGTCAGCTGGGAGAGGCTGACATTTTTTTTGTATTGCATTGTGTACCTAATCTTGTGACTGGTGGCTGCATGACTACATTTTCCAAATACCAGTTGTTGAAGTGGTTTGAATATGTACTTAAATAGCGGCTGGTACTTGAGTAAATGTACCAAGCATCCTAAAAAGGTGTGACTGACACATTTCCTATTAGCTGGCCCGTGCATGTCGAGTATAACCAAATCATTCAGACTGATAAGAAAAAGAAAGACAGAAAAAAATCTGACCTCCATTACACGGGTCACATGTGCCAAAACAGCGTAACGGAGACAACGCCGGGGTGACGCGGGATCGGGTCTCGCCCCCCGGCCCCACTTTTAGCTGTAGCCCAAACTAATGCTGACAATTTGTACGGAGACCACAGCAGGGAGTGACACTGAGCTCATGAATTAGTGAACGTGACACGGCTTCTGTTTCCCCGGACGTGTAAAGGGACAGGGGTTCATTTACCAAAAAGGAGAACCTGATCCAGCAAGATGGCTCAGTAACAACGCAAGAATAAGCATGCAAAATTCATAAGAAGGCCACAGTCAATCGCATGCTTAAATCATGTCAATGCAAACGCTAAAAAAAAAAAGTAGGTAGTGGAGAGAAGGAATCACACTCACCGATAGGATTGGGGCTTTTGGAAAAGCTACAGTAGGTGCAGATTCCTCTTTGTCTTCTTTCCTCTGAGCTAGATGAGGCTGCAACACATATCTTTTCCGTGATTTCACTTCTCGCCACAGCCAATTTTTTTTCACCGTCACAGGGCGTGTGCGTGGGGGAGAAGGAATGTGGAAAGGGGCGCTGCCGCCTGCTTGAGCAACCGTTCAAATCTCCAGCATTCCCACTGGCCGTGTGTGTCCTGCACTTTTTAAATGTTGTTTTTCTTTGGAACTTTTTTACTCATTTAACTTTTGCAAGTTTCTTTAAGTGTCTCACAACATGTAGGAACCACTGTGTGTGTGTGTGTGTGTGTGTGTGTGTGTGTGTGTGTGTGTGTGTGTGTGTGTGTGCGCGTGAGCGTGCGTGTGTTCACACAGATGCACAAAGGCCACACCCTGACACAAAACACTCTGAATGCACAACACATGAGACAGTGAACGCCTCACGGTGCATTTTCCAGATAGTCGAGCATTTTACACTCATAAACAACAAATCAGCACAAAGACCTGTAAGCACAAGTTGTGTGTGTGTGTGCAGAAAAGGAGGAACAGCCAGAACTGCTCCTAATATTGCTACAAAAACACAAGTTGTCTGGAAGCTGCCAGTTCTGCTTAGAGTTGAGTCCTTGACCAATAAGCTCAGAAGTGGGATACATTAAACTAATATAAATAATAGCATGCTTTAAATAAATGTGTCACCTTCAATGGGCGATTAAAAGCTTGTGCAAAAGAGTCTCTGTCGCCATCCAGTGGTCGTTTGACTTAACTGCATGTATGTTGTTGTTTTTAACTGGAATTTTCCATTCTTGGAAATACCCCAGGAGTTACATTTTACTACTTGCACCGTAGGCTAACAATTAACAAGACTTCTTTTGTGTACAAAAGAGAAATTTACAAACAGGAGACTGTGTGTGAGTGAGGACACACACACAGTGTCCTCACACTCTGATGACTGAAAGTAAACTCTCCTTGTAAGTTACCAGTTTAAACTTTGTGTAATTGCCGGCCATGCAAGCCCTTGTTATTTAGTAGCCACTTATGGATACTACAAAACAAACCATCACACTAAAAAACAGTTAGTGATGTGCAGTAATTGTAGGGCCCTATGATTTCCCCGATTACAGAATTACGGATGGAATCGCAGAATTGGCCAAAAAAAAGGCCAATGTTGCTTACGCTGAATCTCGCAGAAATTGACATCATGTAAATGAAATGTTGTCATCGTGAGGAGAAAGAACGTTCATGAAATGGGATTATATACCCGGTGGATGGCTAAATCATGGTGGAATGTCATTACCGACACCAAACCACCCACTCCAATGTTGAAATGACAATAAACGGCAGCGAAAGTTGGCGGCTTCTCGGGTGAAAGAGAAACCGTGCTTCCGGACCGCTGCCCCGAACGCCCGTCCTGGGTCGGTGCTCGGTGAGGAAGGCGGCGGAAACCGGGGACCGAGCCGGCTAAGAGTGCGTTGAACAACATACTCGGAGCGCGCGCCGATACACACAGAAACTTATAAGTGTTGTTGGAACACTCGCGCTAAGTCAGTGGGGAATTTGAACACACCCAAAGTGGCAAAAAAAATCCATAAAAAAGGCGCTTTGTTATTAAAGCTGCAGGTTTCTAAGGGAGAGAAAAAAGTTGCAGCTTGTAGTCCGAAATACGTTAATAATGAAAAGTACACATGGTAGCTGTCATAATGCCCCCAGTTTGAAAACCACGGCTGTAAACCAAATAAGCGTGTCGTATTTCACATATGCAGTTGAAATTGCATGCATGACTACATCTTCCTTAACCACAAGCAGGGCATTACAGTGTGTGTGATTATTTTAGCAAAGTGTGCATCCCGTCAGAAAAGTTAGCCAAGCTACATCCATTTCTCAATTACTGGGCAAAATTGTCCGTTGATGGATTGCTTCAGTAAATGTAAGGTTTTTTTTTTTTTTTACCTTTTATTCAATTTAAAAAAAAGTGTTAAATGTAAAAAACATTACTCTAAACAAAAACGACATTTGGAAAAAAATTAAACGGCATTCATAGGCCCCTATAATTAACTTTTTCCGCAAACAGCTGTTTGACTGAGGAGTATTTGTTGGAGAAATAAATTACTGTAGTTTCACTCTAATAAATACCATCAGGAGTTTTACAAGATCTCTAAAATCCCACGATAATAAATAAATAAAATTCATCACAAAATAAATTAAAATTAACTCAATAATTATGCCGCCCTATTTCAATGTGCATGCGTGTCTGTTTTGTTTTTCTTGTCTGTCACATCCAAACGGGAAGGAAGAGAGTTCACTCTGTGCATTGGTTCAGTACCTAGATGCGTCAAAGAACAAGAGCCAACAGAGTGAGACCTCCAGTCGGTTTGTCTCTGTAGCAGAGGCTGGGACGCTAGCATATACACAGCAAAAGAGTGGAGCTTCACAAGGAGTAATGCAAGGTAACTTAGAAATTAGGAGGGAAAATATGCCAAACGCCATAGCCCCTGAGTGGGAACATTAACGAGGAAGGTGAGCCCAGCAACATGAACAACAATATTACCGAATTTAATCAAAATGATAGCAACATGAAGGCAACAAAATAAACTAGCCCACCTCAAACATATACACATGACCCAGTTCCAGTTCCCCATCTGTGAAAAAACCAACACACTGAGACGCAGAGCTTTGTTCTTTCACTGACAAGTTTCGCCGTCAAAGTAAATACAAACAGAATAGCGCAAAAATGTGTGTGTTCAAAGAAATTCAACACAAAACGAAATGCTGCTCTTTATTACAGTTGAAAAGCCAGCATTTTAATAAATGTTGCAAATGTTTCACAGACAGTACAAATTGCCTACGGGTGCATGGGTGAATGATGATATATAAAAAAAAATATTGCATTATATTGTGCGTTGTTTTGCGACTCATTTAGATAAAAAAAGTCTGTTTGTCCTGTCATATTTTGTCATTTTCTTAAAATGAATGCTAAAATCTCATTTCGTCTCGTTCTCGTGGACCCAATCCTGTGCATCGCCTCGTCTCGTGACCCTTAGATTCCACCACTCCATTCATGGCCGTGGGATCTGCACCATAACTCAGCACACATGGCATCTGATTGTGACAGTGCACTTTAAAGAGAAATTACTGCTCTAATGAACTTTACTGGGAAATTTGATAGCATCATGTGTGGTGGTGGGCCACAGTTTCTGGTATTGAAATGATACCAAGGCCGGTACCAACATTTTTACTTGAATATAATTGAATAATTTTGTGATTTCTGTAATTATAATAAGAAAATAAACACAGGTAACAATACCTACTATGAATACCTACTGCTCCATTTTATTTATGTTATTCCATCCATCCATCCATTTTCTGTTTTTATATTTATTGTTTTTGTTATGATTGTAATTTTTATCAGAGTGTTTTTTTCATTTAAAAAAAACAGGGTCTAGTTTTTATTGTTTTGGTTATGATTGTGATTTTTAAGTGCAATTTTTTTGTTTTTGGTTTATTTGATTTATTATGTTGTTTGTTTGTTCATTTTATTTTATTCAAAAGCTATTGACATTCTAATTACAATGTTAAATACTCTTAAATACTCGCCCAAAGTGACTCTAATGAGGATTAAGCAGCCCAGAAAATAAATGAAAATAATGACATTGTTTATTGGCAATCATTTGCAGTTATCGTTCAGCAAAATGTGATATCATGACTGGCAGATTACAAGATCTTAATACTGCATGAAGTCAGCCATGGCTTGTCCGACGTGATGGCCTCCTTTAGTTTGTGTCATACAAAATTATGCAATATTATTCCATGTTTTTAAACATCATATTAAGCGAAGGTCACAACATTGTTGGATGTGGGATTTTTGGTGTTCCCCAAATCGCTGCATTTTGGGGGTGGAGATGTTTTTTTTCAAACATGAAACTTCAAATGGGTGTTGAAATTTTGCCCAAACCCGACACTAACAAAACGTACAGACGTGCGAAATCAGCACTTCTCCCTTGCGCTGTTCGTGTGTTTCTTGCAGATTTTTTTCTGTTGTGGTGCGTGCGTATGAGATGTGTTATGAAGCAGAGTTATGATGCCATCTACTGTACCGTGTGTGCAAAATAGCGCAAAATCTATCTGTTGTGGTCCAAATGTATTTGTGGTGGAATGTACTGGGAATGTGTAATTAGGGTGCAAAATAACTTCTGACACAGCGGTAATGGGTAGTTCTGCCAAGATACACTTTAAAGTGGCACACTCTGATAGCACAAAGCAACCCAGATGCAACACAAATCACACAGAACGGAAAGCAATGGAAAATGCAGCTGGAACCTAATGAAACATTTCCAAATGCCAAAGACTCACTGACACCCCAGTGCCAGCGTAGGAGATGAATATGAAAGTAAGGCCCTTTCCAAAACATAAATCACGCACTAATTGAACAGCGTACAATGTGACCAGTGGAAGTGTACCATTTGTCCCAGTTAAGCACATTGCAACATTTTTCCAGTTTAGCTGCGTTCACGGACAATACCCTCAAACTTTTTTTTCTTTTGGGAGTAAAAAAAATTGGTTGAAGTGCTGTAGCGAGCAAAAAAAAAGTCATAAAACAGGTACAATTAGATGGCCTGTGTCGCCAAAACTTTTGCGAACGAGCCACTTGGGCTCCGGCCGCTGACAGCTCTTATTATTTAGGCTTAAGCCCTGACAGGAGGTGCGCATTAGGGAGACAGTTATAGCACTAACAAGCTCAGTGGCTTCATCATCCAAAACCTAGTTTGCAGAAGTTTTGAGGTCTTCCAGCATCCTGCTCTCCTTTGTGTCATCACAGAAGCCACAAAAGATGGCCACTCATAGCTTTTTGAAATGCTGCTGTGGAATGAATGTGGAATTTAATTTATTCATCAGTGACCAAAAAAATAGGCCAAGTAGTATTGGATACTAGCATGATGGTATCAATACTTTTCAGTTTTACTCTACAGACCCCTTTTTTATTTATCCTGGTACTTTCTATTACCCCCTAATTGTCTGTGCAATTGTAATGTTATCACCCAACGTGTCTGAGAAATTTAACAGCAGGGGTCTCAAACTCAATTTACCTTGGGGCCGCTGGAGGCAGAGCCTGGCTGAGGTTGGGCCGCACGCCATTTAGTTACAAATTTGAGAAAAAAAAAATCCAATCTTCTCAAAGGTCATTTTTTATTTCATAACACAAAATAAAATAGACAAGGACACTGGTATAAACAAATTGTGTGCAAAACTACTAATAACATTCTCAATCAGTCAACAAATAAATAAACAAACACAAAATAAAATGGGACCCTTGTGTAAACAGTTGTATAACTTTCCTCGGGTACATCCTTTCTTTGGTAGTCAATTGGTATGGAACAACTACTAATATAACAATAAATCTACAAATACATAAACAAAATAAGAAATAATAAGTATTTTAAATCAATAATAAATTTCAGATTCCAGTTTAATTGTATAAATATTTCACCAAAGACAAAGTTTTTTTTTCTGAAAATGGCTTCTCTTGCCTACTTTTTACTCTTAGGGACTTGGCAGCGCTTCCTCTCACATAGCTGAGCCACGTTTTGAAAAAGACATGGTTGGGTCTGTAGAATAAACAATATTTTAATTCACTTGGTGTGTCGTCTTTAGCTGATGCACGGAGAACAGTGCAGCCCTATAAATGCCCATGACATAAATTTCACTCTGACACCCCCTGGCGTAGGGCTACGCTGCGAGATTAAAAAAAAAAAAAAAAAAGCAAATAAGGTAGGTAGGTTGGTCATTCATACTTTAGCATTGCTGGGACCACTTCCTTCTTCCCAGTGTCCTTTGGGGGATAGTCTTACAAATGTCTGCGATTTTGCTGTTTGCATGTAAGAGATTACGTTGTTGTTTATTGCGTACTCCCCCCTTATTAGCAGTGTGCGATGTTTTGACGCTTTCTGTTTGTAACACCCTGAGTGAGACTGTCATTCTGAGTATTGACATCACGCTGGTATAAAAAAGTTAATTGTGAATTTTATTCTTTCTCTGCTCTCAAATAGTTCCCTTTCTCTGTCACAAATGGCCCACAGGCCTCAGGTTTGAGACCCCTGTTTTAAAGCATAAAGAATACAAGGAAATACAGTTGATCTCTTAAATAAATTTGTAATGTAATAACATTATAATTCAACCAATTAATTGTCATTGCAATCAACTAGCCTTAATTCAGTGGTTCTCAGTTTTTTTCTGTCACGCCACCCCCGGGGCCAGATATGTCCCCCCATTTGAAATACTATTGACAACTGATTATATCTATTTATTTATCTGTACTGTCCAAACTAAACTTGAAACTGAAACCAGGAAAATGCCAAAAAATGGAGAGCTGTGAAGTGTATTCACGAGTCAAATGGCATGTTGAGTATAATAAATTTGGGCATATTGGCAGGTTTACACTCAAATTGAAAGAACTCCCTGCTTTTCGTGTCCCCAGTAGGGCCCGCCCCACCAATTGAGGACCTAGATTCGCAAAAGCTTCCTCTATGAACACCTACAACGCAAAATATTCCATCGATAATGACCCTCGAAATATGTATATTCAACCAGCTTCCAAAAGCGAAAAATTGTGAGTCCTACCATTGGCGTTTTATGAAGAAATTATGAATCGATGGTAAGTCGAAAACACCGTAGCTACGTGAAAAGGGTATTTTCCGCTTTTTCACAGTGCCGCCAAATAAGGAAGTGTGTGATTGGCTGAAAGAGGTACCCGTCAAAAATGTGAAAACTTATTGGTGCCATTACATGTCATTCAATATAAACCGACCAATGAGCTATCTTAAAGAGATGCCAAATGGATGGCGGACGTCTGTTCAGAATTTCAAACAGGAAAATAAGAAAATGAACATTTTAACACACTTTTTACATTTATAAAATATTTACATTTTATGAAGGGCCGCGTCCATAAGTTTATGATTACAGTACCACCCGAAAAACAATAACATTAACATACAAGATGAAACCAACAATTTGTTTTAAGCCATTACACTTAAATTGACATATTTCAAGCAGTTCCTTGTTGTAACTTTGCTGATAAAGATGTTCAGCTTATAAAAACCACAAACTCAGAAGCTGCAAGACCTGATCAGCAAAATTCAAAGACTAAAAACCTGAAATATATTGATTTGCATATTATTTGATTATATAGTATGTCTAAGTCAATTTTTTACGTTGAATTGCAGAACTAAAACAACCTTTTCAGGATATTCTAATTTTCTGGGTCGTACTGTATATAGCCCAAAATTTTCACCACAGTGTAGTCATTTTAACAGAAGATAACTTGGGAGCGGAGGATACCCAAACTTTATTGATCAGCTGCCATGGCAACACAAGTGACAGGAAAACATTCTAAGAGGAAAAAAAGCACTTCCTGCATGAAAATAAACGAAAGTAAACAATGAACACATGCCTTTGCCATTATGGTCAACCTAATACACAAACTTGAAAAACGAAGAGCTTTAGTGCAGCCATGTAACTGAAAAGCTACAAACAAGCCTATAACAGTCTTTTTATGTGCCTTCCTATATTATGTCAAAATACACAAAAATAAGTTACTTGTATATTTTAAGTGTTTAATGCAAGTATGTACATATATTCCAAAAGGAAACCAAGAGAAACTGCTTATTTATTAATAAAAAAAGAAAACACACATCAATATCTCCTGCCGCTGACACATCACCATGGAAGCGGAGTGATTTGTGTCAAGAATAAGACTTGAGCAGTGCGAGTGCTGCTGAATTGGATGCACAGGATCTTCATTCTCATATGGATGATATGCAGACTCCTCTTTATCCTATCAGGAATCTAAAACTGGCAGTGTACAAGGAAAACGTGGGCAGGTGACACTAAATGAATCTTCTACAGACCTCAAACGTCCAATATTCAGTGAACTTCCTCCATCACTTGCTACTTCAGCCGTTCGCTCGCCCACTCTCCTTCTTCCACTCCCCTTTGCGCGTCTCGCCACCTGCCGCTAAAAACCTCTCCACCGCTTCCCTTCCAAAAGCCTCCATCTCCTCCTCTAGAGCGCTACCCTCCTCCTCCTCCATCTCCTCGTCTCCTTCCACCATGTCTTCGAGAATGTCAGCCAGGTCCTTGGCGAACTTGTGAAAGTTCACCTGGTCGTGCATGAACATGCCGTCCCGGAAGAACTCAGCGGCGAGCTTTTTGAGTTCCTCTCTCTTGGAGGAATCCACGCCGGCCTGTTCTGCCTTGGCCAGGTAGGTCTGGAGGATGGACTCAAACTGAGCGAAGGACACGGGGTGCAGGCCCTCAGCCTGAGCGCAGGCTTCAGGGGAGAGGCAGTGCTGAGGGGCTTTGGGTTTCCTGTGAAGGCGGTTCCTCTGCTGGGTCCAGTAGTCTGCTTGATCCAGGGAGGTCTGGTGGTGGGCGGGAGGTGTCTTCCTCTCACCCCACAGGTGCTCCTCATGGTGGTGGTGGTGGTACCCAGTGGACTTCTGCTCATCTCTGTGTTTGGTATGGTCTTTCCACTCCCCGCTGTCCTCTTTCCTCTTCCACTCATCTTTTTTCTTGTCCTTCCTAGAGTCACGATGGCCTTTCCCATTCGGATTCTCCTGCTTCCGGTCATCCTGTTCTCGACGTTGTTTTCTGGAATGGTCGTAATGTTTCCGCTCACCTTTTTGATCATTGCTCATCCAGCTTCCATCCTTCTTCTTTTTCTCTCCACTCTCCCATTTCTCTTTGCCATGTTCCGCAAAGCCCTCTTTCACTTTCTTGCCCCCGTTCCACTTGTCTTTCACCTTGTGAGTCTCTCCTTCATCTTTTCCTTCCCCCCATTCCTTTGTCTTCTTCTCATGCTTGTCCTTCTTCCACTCCTTGTCCTTCTTCCACTCTTTCCTCTCAGTTTTCTCAACGCGCTGTTTTGTGTCAACTATTTCCTTCCAAGTCTTTCCCTCGTCTCCTCTGCTCTCCTTCTCCTTCTTCCTGTCTTTATCCTTCCACTCTCTCTCCTCCTTGTGGCTCTTATACTTTCCTTCCCCTTCCTTCACCTTATCTTGCTCATGAGTTTTAGCCTCCCTTCGCTCAGTTTTCCTGCCATCTTTGTGATCCTTTTTCTCACCGTTTTTCCATTGGGACGTTTTGCTCTCTTTCCACTCTTTCTTCTCACCCCTGTCGTGTTTCTCCTTCTTCTCTACTCTCCGTTCATCCCCAAGTTTGGGAGATGTCTCCTGTTGTCCCTCTGCTGACTGACTACTTGGGGACGCTGTTGATAAAAAAGAAGAATCAGAAACGCAACACAAACAATGAACTTCTACTACTCCCACTTTTTCTTCCGCACCTGAGCGTTTTAACTCTGTGACAGTGGACCTAAGAGTGTCTATTTCTTTCTGAAGGGTCGGCAGCGTCTCCAGCTCTCTCTTCATCCTCTCGTTCTCCTTTTGAAGGAGAGGAACAGATGCCATTTCAGATTTCAGCCGACTGTTTTCCACCTCCCAGCGCATACGCTGTGTTTCTCCCTCCGCCGCTTGACCCTTCGCCGCTTTCAGCTCTTCTTTCTGCACCTGGATAAGACACACAAAGACAGCGTAACACACATTTGGGAATAAAATGAACTATCTGAAATTAAATCAGACTAAACTTTTCATGTTTTAGGTGAGTTCGGATTAACAATTTTGTTTTTTAAATTACTTTCTTCAAAGACAAATTTACATACACAAAAATGACTATGTCTTCTAACAATGTGGGAAAGCCCACATGATGATGACGTGGCTTTGGACGATTTTGTTAGGCTAACTGATAACATCTGCGTTAGTTGGAGGCGCAGCTTTAAGGGCACACCTCAAACACATTCAGTATGTTTATATGCACTAAAAATGTATATACTGCATGATTTGGCGTAGAACCTGCTTTTAAACTCCCATGTAAACACCTTAATTAAATCGAGTTTGGCTTTGGATTACCTTACCGAGATTATGCAACTGGAAACTAGTTCTGCCCGGTTTGCCGGTGCCTAAAACAGCCTCTGGATCTGCAAACTGTGTTTTTTTCAACACGAGTTCCACTGATGTCAAGCAACCCTTATATGGGCAACATTGAGCAATGGCTCCCAGGAAATGTTTGTTCGTGTGAGAGGGAAAGCTAATTTTGTTTAGTAATGTGAAGCTGGACTATCTGCTGAAGTCTGACACTTTCCAACATTACTTGGATGTAGAGTCAGAAGAGCAAGCTACATGTAAAAATGTATCAGTGTGTTTATTTTGTGTAAGTAATGGGACTGTGCAGCATTATAGGTGCATACCGGGAGCGGAGAGAGGTTTACTTGCATGCATGCACATTGCAAGCTCCCCCATGTCCCATGTCTGGAACAGCTGTTACAAGCGGATATTTTAAAAAGATAAATCGCCATTTACTATCAACTTCTGTAGCCCCAGAATTAGAAAGTGGGTTTCGGCAGCTGTCCGTAAGTCCTTGGGAGCGCTTTGGAGTGTGACCAATCACATAGGAGTGGGCTCGGGTGGAGGCGTACCAGAAGGAGGGACAGGGGTGGAGTCAATTACACACACCGTTAGGGCGCAAGGCAGGAAACACTGCAGGAAAAGACGCAGAGTCTGGAAGATCTAAAAGCTTCAGGTTCGGGTTATGTGTACCTGCTCTTGGTCCGAAAATGAGTATAAAAGGTCCCCATTCAGCTACGATCTAAATTGCTTCCTGAATTTGGAGAGGAGGCATAATGTACGGAGGAAGCAGAACGGTCGTACTTTGTGATGTAAAAAAGTAGCAATCAGACGACGGTGATCTGTGTTGTTTCTGTGCAAATTGCGAACCATCCAGGTGAAGATGCTCATCATAACTTTAATAGAGGGCAACAGGTGTGCCTGGCTGGTAATTGTGGTATGTAATTGCTTCACAGTTGACTCGCAGAATTCCTTCGCATGCACATTTGCAGCTGAGACACGGAGACGCAATTGCCAGGTCTTTGCAAGAGAAACAAGTGACCTGCTCTTGTGTGTATTTTACACAAAATGATCCAAGAATTACTAAGAAACATTATGAGGAGTTCAAAAACATTAACAGTGCCAAAAGCAATGCTGTTGCGGCAACAGAGCGAGGAAGGACAACAACTGTGTTTTTTCATTTTGGAATGATGTTTATATTGTTTTTAGATTTGAGTGATCACAGTTATAATACGTGTTTTTTTATTATGTCGGGATGAATATGCATATACTGTATACTGTCTTTAAAATGACAAGAAATACTTGACAGTAAAAATAGCTCCAGCAGGTAAGATTTGTGTTTGGGCTTAAATCCCCCTAAAAGTAAAACGCTAAACTGTTCATTCATGGCCACATCAAAGTGAAATTATTAATTTTACCCATCATCTGTGACCAAGAACGTTGCATCAGCGTGCTCATGAGACATGCTGGACCCCTTGGTGACCACTAGGTGTCAGTGTTGACGTGTTTTTACTTATTCCTCCAGCAAATAAGCAAATATTGTAATATTGATAATAAGACCAACGGCCTGAGTCCTAACAAATGTCCTTGAGTACTCACACAAGGACATGAGATTTATTCTTGATGCTCAAAGCTGCTGTGGTACTTTCATTATGTCTGAATCTGGTTTTCATACTGCCTTACTTCTACAAGCTTACTTTGCACTGAACAGGAAATCACAGTGTGCACATTATAATGGTGTGTAACTAGACAGATATGTTGTTGTCATTTCATCATCCATTTTTCATAGAAAATGACCACATTTTTATGTGGACGAACGCTGTCGACCACCAAAGCACGGCCCGGGGTTTTTTATTGGCCCGCAGCACATTATAAAGATATAATTTAACAAAAAAAAAAAGCAAATATGGAATAATCCACAGTAATCGTACAAGAATAAAGTTAAAATATAAAGAAGAAAAAAGTTGTAATCTAGAGAAAATATTAATAATTTTACAGGAATAGTGTTGTAATATAAATATATAAAATATTGTCATTTAAGTAGCATAAAGATAAAATAGTAAAGAAATTGTGATAGAAAGACAAACCGAAAGTTTGGTTGCGGAAAAAGTTGTGTTGTGTTGTGTACTGTTACAAAAATATGTAATATATAAGTCAAAATATTATACTTATGTTGACAAAAGGTGAGTAGGGAATCTATCTATCTATGCTGAGAACATTTTCTACATTCACATGAGAACATGCACTATATTTCCAGAGAACTTTTAGACACACAAACAAGAGGAGGAATGTGGGCACACCTGAAGTTGGGCTTGCAACACTGTAATCTCCTGGTTTCCTTTGGCGATTTTGGTCAGAAGTTCAGAATTGTCGGCATCTACTGCGAACGGAGGAGCTTCTGGATGAAGCCACTCCTGCAATTAAATGGAAAAGTGAGAGGAGTTTTATAACAGTCTCCTTCATTGCAAATGTTGGTAGGGAAACGGTAAAGAAGGCGGTCTTTACTGACTAAACCAGCTGTATACGCACACAGGAAATAATGTGATGAAAGCCAACCTTTAACACCCACATCAAGCTACGCAAGATGGTTTTGGAGGGGAAGGAGCAGGCTCGCTGGTGCCTCAACGCAGAAGCATAAACCAGGCTTTAGAGCAGTCAGTGTACAGCTTGTATACCAGCATAGCCTTTACTATCTACTGAAGTAACTCAACACGCAACCGTCATTGTTGTCTAACAGTCGACATATAAAGTGTCCTTATTGTGGGGCATGCCAAACTGTGTGTATAATCAATAATCATCATTCAAATGAGAGCAATAGAATGTAGAAAACAAGTGAACAAATAAGCATCAGACTGACCTGTTCTCCTGGTTCCTTGGAATCTCTCTGCTCCCTGGTACTATAGTCATTCTCTGAAAATTATTACAGACAGTTGAAAAACATATACAGCATCTTCACTTACTCTACATACCATATTTATACACACAGCACGCGTGTCCATACTTTTTCCAGTATGTACCGCATATAACAAAACCAAATCATGCGCATTTTTATTTTTAAATATGTATATGTTTTTCTTTGCGTTATTATTATCAACTTTTTTATTTACACTTTGCCTTTTTGCTCTATTTTCCCGATTTTTGCTGTTTTTTGTTTTTTATTGTTTAAATTGTATTTCTACAACATGCTGGGGCCACTAATAAACAAGCCACTGGCCGCAAATGTCCCACAGGCTGCACTTTGGACACCCATGAAGTACAGTATTTAGTATCAGTCACAAGTTTGGACATCTTCTCATTCAATTTCATAAGAAGGCGCATCAGGACAGTGGAATCCACTTAAGCTGATCGGCCATTCCCTGGCCAAAGGTACCAGTAGTGTGCAAGCAATGGCAGGTTTTGGCTATATGGACATTTAGTCAACTGGTCCGAGAAGTGTCAGTACAACTGGGTTCCACTGTACTGTGTATATGATGCATATTAGAAATGTAACAATATGAAAACAAATGGGTTGAAAAATTAACATGAAATTAAAATAAACTGGTTAATATAGAATAAGGTGAGAGAATATATTGTGCGGGTGTGCCTAATGTTACAGCAGGCAAGCGTGCACAGACATGCTGTAGACAACAGTAAACCTACCGTCATCCAGGTCCATGAAGACGCCTGCAGGTACACCACAGCTCAGTCTTAGCATGTTATCAGGAGCGGCCTTCCATCATGTGCTCACAAGGGGGCACCTACCTGAGAAAAAGAGGGTACCTAGGCCGACCAAGATGACCGCACCCAGGATGCACTTGTTCAGGGAGAACACGCTCTCGTCCTCCCGCCGTGGCAGTTGGAATTCTTCCTCCTCTTCCTCCTCCTCTTCCTCATCTATCCTCCCGATGCGCTCCAGAGACGCCAGGAGAGTTCTCTTGGTCTCCTCAGAGTCTGCAGTGAACATAAATAGACTGAACATGAAAATTACACACTGAGATTTGAAGAAAGGCCAACGAGCAAGGGAAAAAAAATACTTTATGTCGATGAAACCACATCCTCTCCGCAAAAATTCCTTGACCAGTGACTGAACAAAGAAGCCACGTCACAACACGTGCATAGCAAAAAAATACACTGAAGTTATTATGGTGCTTTTTTGGTGTTTTAACAGCTACTACAAGACTTTTATTATTAGATTCTCCAAGAAGGGCTACTGTCCTCTGACACATTAGACAGTCTTGGGAAAAGAAATCTAATTGTGGTAAAGCTGCAGTCTCCATTACAATCCACTTGCAGTGGGGACAGGCCTGGTAGTAACCCACCAGACATCCAGCAGATGGAGCCAGGGTGGAAAGAAAATTACTTTTTTTAGGGCAACAGTTTTGTGATGCTAATGACTCTGCTAATGACGCCACAACCAAGCGCGCCCCAGGGGCCCCAAGTTTTGTGTCATTATTTTTACACAATACACATAATTTGGTAATAAATTAATTATGGACAACAAAAAGATTTGAGGAGCCACTTGGGAGCCATAAGAGCTGGCTTTTTTTAGTGGACAGAGCCACGATGTGGATCTTGAATGTCCACATCGAAGCAGGCAGAAGACGATGGACCAGGCCTTGATGGGTTGGTCCACTTAGACGGGTTGTCGACATAACGTGACCGACTTACACAGGTTCAATTGTATAATAAACATATTTCTAGTCTTGTTGCTCATACCTGTGTGTTTTTCAGCACTCCCTGGAGTCAGGTCTGACTCCTCCCCTTCCTGTTGCAGATCCTTTTCATCCTGTAGAAGATATTGTGTTCCCTCATGTGTCAACCTCCCTTCTTCTGATGTGAACTCAACCCCTCCCAGAGTCTCTGTGCTCAGTGGTGAGCCCTGAGGCTCATCGGGGGAGGGGGTCACGTGGCTGGAGGACTCAGAGAAGGAAGCCTCGTCTGGGCCATCAGGTGCGGCCTCTGATTGGACGAGTGTATGGTGTGAAGGAATGGTGTCATCATTGACAGATGAGGGCTTGGAGGAGGTATGATCAGTGCTCAAGTCTCCACTCAAGTCTTCCTTTCTCTCTTCTGCTACCTGATTAAAAAAACAGTTCAGAGAAGTACATGAGAAGCCAAACTTTTTTTTGAGTAAACTAGCCTGATCCTGGAAAATGTCATGTTTCTTCCTCTTCTTTCATTCTTGTCACGTTTGTCCTCGCCATGAACAAATATTAGACTTGAGCTAAGAGTTGGTTTAGTCATGCTGACCGAAAGTGCGTTTTAACACACGTTCTACTGCATGTCATACACAAGAAAATATCTCAAACAGAGAATAAAACATGAATGAACACAATGCACTTCAATTTGGAATCATATCTCCCCTTATGAACAAAACCAGTAATAATCAGTTCCAGGTTCAAACTGTCACCTTCATTACATATATTTTTAACTGTACAGGAAATTTTAAGAAACATCCTTAACTTTCTTCAGAAGAAGAAGAACCAAACAGCCGCAAATGTATTTGCTCTAAATTTAAGAAAGACTTTGAAACTGAGAGTGGAAGAACAAGGTAAGAAGTCAAAAACTTACCACTTCCACCTTTAATGGCAGGAGAACTTTTTTCACTCTCTGTTGTATCTAAAAGGTACTGTAATGTATCATTAGTGTCACATTACTGACACCTAGTGACCAGAATTCTACATATGACTTGTGCCTAAGTGCCTAAGCCTAAGTGTACGAGGGGCGACTGTATTGCAAACAAAGACCACAAAAACGCTCGCTGAACTGAGCACTTGACATTAATGCCACGGTGTTGTAAAAAGCCAAAGAAAAATACATTATCATGACTTCATCAGAAATGGCAGAATATAGAAAATGTTCATGACAACCTCAGGTGCCATTGATATAAGGTTCCACTGATACAGTATAACATGGTTATTTTACCTTCTGGTCCACCTTAGCGAGACCCGATGAAGATGCAGCACCCTCTGGGGGCTGACTAGTTGGACCACCGGCTGGAAGAGATACAGAAAGATGACAAGGGAATCCATTTAGAGCTGCAATTGAAACAGTTTTTACTTCAGCAGTGTGAGAAAGTAACAGGTCGCCTGCTTATGTTTACGGCGTTCCATAACCAAAATCAAAACCGAAAATACAAACGTCTTGCAAATTTACTTCCATGCTGCTGATGAGGTTTGACAATATACAACTACTACAAGATACTCTCCCGTGTTACACAGATTTTTTTAATTTTGTTTGATATTTATTGTAATGCAAATTTGGAGGGGCCGAACCGGAGCAGGAGGGGATAGAGAAGAAGAGAATAGAAAACAGAGGGGGCGGAGTGCAAACACCCAAAACAGAGTGGCAACAACAATTGCAACAACAATAACAAAACAACAGAAACAAACCAGACATCAGCAAATGTTTATGACCGTCGTAAGGCCAATAGGGACTGACTTAAGTGGGTTTCACTGTAGCAACTGTAGTTGGGACGCCATTGTGTGATTCCATAATTGGGGGTGTGCCAATGCAACTTTTTCATGTCCATTCCGATACTGACATTGCAGCTTTGAATATTGGCAGATATCGCTATCAATCCAATATCAGAATGAATCATTCATATTTAGCATACTTATTACTTATATGTAGTGTGCAATGTTAAAAAAGGTTTGAGTGATATTACTTCAGGGGTATCCAAACTTTTTTCAGTGAGGGACACATAGTGAAAAATGAAAAGATGCAGAGGCCAATTTAATATTTTGTACGCCAACACCCAAAACATATGACATGATATACTGTATATATGCTAAGAAGTTACATACATTTTTAAAAAATGCATCTCAGCTTTGTGATATTGGTAAAACAAAAAAAGCCTACAGTCCGTTTCAACGTCGCTCTTCCCAATTTTTGTCTTTTTTTTTCCATTACATAATTTTCTTTTTGTAATATGTTGACTTTATTGTTTATTGTTAGTATTTATATGACTTGTATTGTAGGTTGGACAGCAAGGAGGGAGAGAAAGATCTATACAGGTTGGCAAGGCAGAGGGACAGAAAAGGGAAGGACGTGCAGCAGGTTAGAGTGATGAAGGATAGGGATTGAAGTGTATTGACAGGTGTCAGTAGTGTCAGGGGAAGATGGAAAGAGTACTTTGAAGAGTTGATGAATGAAGAAAATGAAAGAGAACAAAGAGTAGAAGAGGTGACTGTTGTGGACCAGAAAGTAGCAAAGATTAGTAAGGAAGAAGTGAGGAGGGCATTGAAGAGGATGAAGAATGGAAAGGCACTCGGTCCTGATGATATACCTGTGGAGGTATGGAAGTGTCTAGGAGAGGTGGCAATAGAGTTCCTGACCGGGTTGTTTAACAAGATCTTAGATAATGAGAAGATGCCTAAGGAATGGAGGAGAAGTGTGCTGGTGCCCATTTTTAAGAACAAGGGAGATGTGCAGAGTTGTGGCAACTACAGAGGAATAAAGCTGATGAGCCATACAATGAAGTTATGGGAAAGAGTAGTTGAAGCTAGACTAAGGGCAAACGTGAGCATTTGTGAGCAGCAGTACGGTTTTATGCCAAAAAAGAGTACAACAGATGCAGTATTTGCTTTGAGGATGTTGATGGAGAAGTACAGGGAAGGTCAGAGGGAGCTGCATTGTGTTTTTGTAGATCTGGAGAAGGCTTATGACAGGGTGCCCAGACAGGAACTGTGGTATTGTATGAGGAAGTCTGGAGTGGCAGAGAAGTATGTTAGAGCGGTGCAGGACATGTACGAGGACTGTAAGACAGTAGTGAGGTGTGCTGCAGGTGTGACAGAGGAGTTCCGAGTGAAGGTAGGACTACATCAGGGATCAGCTCTGAGCCCCTTCTTGTTTGCTATGGTGATGGACAGGCTGACGGACGAGGTTAGACAGGAATCTCCATGGACTATGATGTTTGCAGATGACATTGTGATATGTAGTGAGAGCAGGGAACAGGTGGAGGAGAAGCTTGAGGGGTGGAGGTTTGCCCTGGAAAGGAGAGGAATGAAGGCCAGCCGCAGCAAGACGGAGTACATGTGTGTAAATGAGAGGGACCCAAGTGGAAGAGTGAGGTTACAGGGAGAAGAGATAAAGAAGGTGGAGGATTTTAAGTACTTAGGGTCAACAGTCCAGAGCAATGGAGAGTGTGGAAAAGAGGTGAAGAAGCGTGTGCAGGCAGGCTGGAATGGGTGGAGAAAAGTGTCGGGTGTGATGTGTGATAGAAGAGTTTCAGCTAAAATGAAAGGAAAGGTGTACAAAACTGTGGTGAGACCAGCCATGTTGTTTGGTTTAGAGACAGTGCCGCTGAGGAAAAGACAGGAGGCAGAGCTGGAGGTAGCAGAGATGAAGATGCTGAGGTTCTCTTTGGGTGTGACCAGGATGGACAGGATCAGGAATGAGCACATCAGAGGGACAGCACATGTTAGAGGTTTTGGAGATAAAGTCAGAGAGGCCAGACTGAGATGGTTCGGACATGTCCAGAGGAGAGATAGTGAATATATTGGTAGAAGGATGCTGAGTTTTGAATTTCCAGGCAGGAGGCCTAGAGGAAGACCAAAGAGGAGGTTTATGGATGTAGTGAAAGAGGACATGAAGGTAGTTGGCGCAAGAGAAGAGGATACAGAAGACAGAGGCAATTGATTCGCTGTGGCGACCCCTAACGGGATAAGCCGAAAGGAAAAGAAGAAGAATATGTTGACTCTATTGCCTTAATATTTGGACTTGTTCTCATAATATTATAATTTTTTCCCAAACCTAATTTTCCAAAAATATTATTATAAATTATTATTTTTATTTTATTTTTATTATTATTATAATATTATTATAAATTATTTTGTTTTGTTTGTTTCTCAAAATAGTATGCATTTTTAAAATAATAATTTTTAAAATATAAATAATAAATAATTTTGTCTTTTCAACCCTACACTATTAAAATGAGACTTTTTTCTCTTAATTTTTGACTTCATCCTTGTAAAACTAAATGGGCTCTCACTTGTATGGCGCTTTTCCACCTTTAAGGGATGTTTTTTTTGTTTGTCTTCCAAACATTTCAAGTTTCTGCTTGTAAATTGTCTAAATATTATGGAACTAAAGTCATTATTATGACATCAGAACTATAACTTTTGTGCCAAAATATTAGGATGTTATTATATTATACAATATTATAACTTTTTCTGCAACCACATTTTTCAAAAATTACAACTTTTTTTGTTTTGTTTGCTTTTGTTTTTTTGTTCTACTTTATTCTTGTAAAATTATTGCTGATTTTTCCATTTTTTCTGTTGGTGTTTTTTTTTTTTTTAAAACTTTCCCCCTTCAATTATATTTTTAGAACGTGCTGCAGGCCAGTAATTAACAGCTGCAGGGCAGACTTTGGCCACCACCTGTATTACTCAAACATGCTGGGGCTGGATGCGGAATCAACTGCTTGTATCGGAGCGCTATTATCGGAGATTTTACATGGCGGTATAATCCCATACTCGTTTGCTGATATCGGCCCAATATCCGATCTCAATATGGGTTTGGGACACCCCTATCTGCTATAAAGAGAAAGTATATTTGTCATATCAAAAGGTAGCTGGCTGACCTTGTTCATGATGCTTTGTCACTTCCTCCAGAGGCTTCACAGTTACAGTCTCCTGAGAGGAAATACACACAACATTCAATCACATACAGCATACCTGCATTCAATATCCATCATATTGCATACTGCATATGAATATGACGGCATTTCTTTTGATTGAACAGATGAAAGAAAACAGAGCAGACAGAAACCTACTTCATAATCAGGCGACCTAAAATAAACCCCAACTGGGACGACTTTCCTTTTTTGTCTCCTCTAAAAAACCCTGCTGTTTGATTGAGGTTGAACGCAGTGACTTGACAATACCTCAGGACTGAGAATGGTCCAGTTGTTGTTAGCAGTGTTGCCACCAGACATGGCCCCGCCCCTTTGAGGCTATGCTTGTCTCCTGCAAGACAGACACACACGCGCATATCGTGACCCACAGGCCATTGCTGTAAGATACATTAGCTCAAACGTGCAAACAGTGATTGGTTGAGGCATTTGGGTCTATGTGTGTTCAAGGTCTGCATGAAACACACACAGGGTTGCTTGTGCGGTACTGGTACAAAAGTGACTTTAAGTGCTTGGTTTTTACGGATTCTCCAACAAAAAGTAAACGTGAACACATCCGTTTTACATAAGCAGGTTTTTAGTTGTGAAAGAAAACAAACAAAATCAGTAAGGAACAAAAATATCAAGGAACAAGTAAATGCCAAAAATAGTAAATGCTGCCAATAGATTATAGCAGTAATATACAGTATGTATATTTAGCATGCACACCAGGTTTATGGTAAATTGCTAGTTGCTGCTGCCTCTTGTGTAGTTGGATTGGCAAGCAGGGTCCAGTCAATGGAGATGTCCAATGCCAAGCCCGCATAAATGGGAGTTTTGTGTCAGGAAGCTGCATCCGGTGTAAAAACTAAGCCAAATCCAACATGTAATTGACTTGCTGTGGCATTGTCTGACGGGAAAAGACAAAAGACCCCAAAAAAGTAAATGTAACTATGCAGGTTAGATGTCAAATTTTGTATGTATTTTTTTATATATTTCTATAACTCAAAGAGTAAAATGCAGGCGGTAGGGAACTGTTCAACGTCCATCGTATGGTCTATTTATACACACAAGATTTGAATACATGCCTCTTGCCCTGAGGCCTCACTTGTTCTGTCAATAATAAAGCGCTACTGACATGTGTTCTTCCAAGTTTGCAGTACATGTGTGTGCAGTGCACAGGAAGTCTGTTTCCCACGAGCATTTAGTGTGTCATTAGCAGATTGTGTGTTGTGGGAGTTTGGTCACCCTGACATTTTGTTGTTTGACCAGAAAGGAAATGTTTTGGCCGAGGCTCGGGTTACTAAGGCCTGGCAGACAGCAGAATGGGGTGACAATTTCAATGCCACTAGGTTCTTAATGGATGTTTCATTAAGAACAAAAGTTTCATTTGTTGGGAACTTTCAGAACAATGGAAATTATGGTCAACTTGCCTTTTTGTCTTGCAGGCTCAGCATTAAACCATTTTTAACTGTGCAGGCAACGTTTTAAACCTCTTTTTAACCGCCATTTAAGCGTAAACTAACTACATGCTATTTATGCTAGCACATGCCTGGTAACAATGAATTTGAATTTTAAAAAAGCCACTGCTCATTTCGTATGTCGCAAAAAGTTCAATTTCTCTTCAGGTACTTTCTAACATTACTGCTGTCATATAAGTGTAAAGAGAAGTTAACCACTGTTTAATAAAAGTAAAATAAAGTAAAAATATCTACCCTACTGTAGCCATTATGTTTTCACCTACATGCTCCTAATGTTAGCATACGCTTGGTTAAAATTAACTTGTGCATGTTATTGATATAAATGAACAGGTACCTCAGTTTTGGTTAGTAATCTGTTCGAAAAGTTCCCAATCCAAAGCAATTTTTCAAATAACAAAAAACATAATGTAAATGGTTCCACTGCATACGTTGAACCCATTTTAATGTGACTCGAGATCAGGGGTATCCAAAGTGTGGCCACGGGGCTATTTGTAGCTTTTGGCTGTTTTTTGGGTTTTTTGTCCCGCGACACATTCTAAAAATCAAAATGGAAACAACAGCGGTAGTTTAGTAGACTACAGTCTAAATATTAAGAAAAAAAAGTAGCAATATTACAAGAAGAAAGAGGAATAATAATGTAATTTTAGTAGCATTGAGATGAAATATTAACGTTCAAATATTATAAGAAATAAAACAAAAAATCGTATTTGTGTAAAAGTGGGGTATTAAAGTTATTAATGTTAAGAGAGTAAAGGCAAAATATTATGGGAATAAAGTCATAATTAGGAGAAGAAAATGTACAAAAAGAAAGCTGAAACAACTGCAGAAATGGAAAAAAAGCTGTAATTTTACAAGAATAAAGTCAATATAGTAATAGAAAAAAAAGCCATAATTTTAAAACAAATAAAATTGTAATTTAAATGTAATTTTAGTAGCACAAAGTTGAAATACCTGTACATATATATTAAATTATACTATTGTGACAAACAAAGTAAATAAGCTGTAATTTTTGGAAGCTGGTTTGGGGGAAAAGTAAAAATATTATGGGGAAAAAGTCGTAATATTACAGGAAGACAATTTAAGAAGAACCTTGAAATATTTGAAAAATGGGGAGAAAAAAGAGATAAGACAGAAGTTGATGCTAATAATACGCTCTTCACCTATATGACTTGAGCTGCAGTTTTTTATTGAAATGTATAACTTCTTAGCATAACTACAAAGTATCAAAGTGGCCCGTGCATCCTTCCATTTTTCACTATGTGGCCCTCGTTTAGACGCCCCTGCTTGAGCCTATACGTGTACATGTACATATAACGACTACATAACAACGAAGCCACATTCTCCTGGTAGTGACACACTTGTTTGACAATTTAGGTCTTCTCTCCCATGAGAAGCACTGTGAATCTAGCCTGAGGTCCAAGGAGCATTGTGGAGCATATAGTGGGATGGTTTAAATAGATAAGGGCTAAGAATAGCAGCTAAGATTGACTGGAGACAGGAGATGAGGGGGAGCATGCAGGAGATGGCCATGGGGAATGCAAAGGACATGGGACAGCTGTTCTTGTTCAAAAACTACAACAGAAAATGGCAAAATGGTGTGATTCTTGTGGCTAGATCACATATAAATGCTTCAATTCCTATTCTGTTGTGCAAGAACGAGAGTGTGGGGCCACCGCAGAGCATGCTTTGTGGCTGCAGCCCAACTTGAAAGTGAAGACTGCAAAACTACCAAAAAAGGTCAACGACAATGTCGCCATGACAGCTGCGAGCATCACGCGCAAAACCGGAAGTAAACACTTGGCGCTGCTGTTGACCTACACTAGAACAGGAAAAGTCAACAATGTCGACATAAATTAGCACAAACTTTAAAAGTACGTTTGATGGGTGTATGAGTGGATGAAACTCACGTATACGCCAGGAAATGTGTATCAGAACCAAATGGTATCTTTACTCAAACCGTCTGTTAAAGGTCTACCAATAAACTCGACGGGACAGCAAGAGCAAAGCGTTTTTTTTTTACTTTTGAACGCTATTGTACGTTATTCGTTCTTACCTTTCTCGGTCCGTAACTTGATCCAAGTAAACCCAATCTTGATTCCGAGGGGGTTACTTCCTTCTTTCCATCCAACTTGGAAACTGTTACATTTCAGAGCGTGCCTCCAGAACTTTAATACCTCTCGTCCAATTGCAGGAGAGATATCCCCATGTCCCGCCTCTTAGTCTTCACTTTGACCAATGGCAGAGCGTCGTCAATGTATGTGCATTAAAAGTGTCCACTTTGACTGACATATGTCAGGTGACGTCGGCGCAGAAACTCACAGCATTAAACAAAACCATAATCACGAGTTATTAATATTACATTCTAATAAAATTAACAGTGATTAAAATTATAATTTATAATACACACATTTCAAATGAAACCTGCAAAGGGGATTCGCAGCATAGACTCACACAAAAAAGAAAACCAATTACAGTCATTATATCATTAATTCATCTACATTTGCTATTACACACTATTTAGCAAACATAAACGAGCCACAACAGCCAAATTCTAATTTGTCACCTAAGGCCTAATTTGTTCCAGCTCAGCTTTGTAGAATCAAACAAAAATGTAAACTATGGATAAAATCATTTATTATGATGCCACAGTGTGTTTGTCCCTGTATAGCCCTCCACATCAAAGATAATCAAGCCAAGAAGAGCCTCCTATAAACAAAAGAAATCAGGAATAAATTATTATGACATAAACACACCAGTTGTACTTGCCATCGTTTTTTGCCACCTTTTAAAAAAGAATCAATCATTGTAGTTAATAGTGGCAAACAGGCAACCGGCTCCACGAACACCTTCAGTCCAGGATCTCCTTGATGCACCAGCAGCACAGCAAGAAGTAAAGGCACTCCTTAAGAGACTGCACAAATCCGTAGGCGACGTTCCCACCCAAGAAGTTCTTGCCACGTCCCAGACCCATGGCCATGTCTCGCAGCTGCTGCCCCAGCGAGGAGGAAGAAGAGGAAGAGGCGGGCATAGCTTGGGGAAGCGGCCGCTGAGGGTGCATGGCTCCCGAGAGCAGAGGGGACAAGGAGGTGATGAAATGGGAGGCAAGGTCTGACAAATGGGGCAGGATGGGACTCATGCAACTGTTGGCGTCGTCTTTCTCTGAGTCCGAGCTTTTTCTGCAGCCCTCTTCTCCACTATTCTGCTTTCCACACTGTCTCTCCTACTACACTGATAGTCCCCGAATCTGCCCGCTACTGTTAAAAGCGCTGCCCGTTCACAAAGAGGAGAGTTCCAGCACCTTCAATAAGGCCATCACAATCACATGCCTTGCTTTGTGGAGGACTGTATGACAGGACATTGGTTCTGCGAACCAACAGGGGGCTTTGTGTCTTCTGGAAAGACATGCAACGCTTGATTTACAGTACCTTAACACAAGAACCATCTAGTAGAAATCCAGTAACAATGATCGGCAGAAGTGATACAAAACGCTGTAATAAGCATGCCAGGTGAGTATTTGATGATGTCACTGCAGCAAAAACACACACAGGAACTATGCCTGTGAATACTCTCATTCATCCTGGTCATTGTATTCCCAAGACATTCCATCGATCGCAACTGGACTGTTCCGGTTGTCATATAAGACGGTTCGCCTCTCATCCAAGCAGGCTCATCAGTTCATGCTCAAAGACTAGGTGGGACACACACCAGTCAGACTAGATAGGACAGCTCTAGTCTAGTTCGGGCCCAAAGACTTGGTGGGAACCACACGAGCCAGACTAGATAGGACAGCTCTAGTCAGAGACCCTGGTGCAAGATCCCAGTTTACTTAACCTCTAGTAGTAGGAGGCAAGTGTCATGTTCTGTCACGTATGTCGTTTCAGTGCACCGCTGCTCTGCAGAGGCGGGTCTGTCAGCACACGCACCTGTGGCCCATTACCAATTTTGCCTTTTTAAGCATGGCCGCATCAAGCAACCTTTGCCAGATCGTTGTTTGGACTCCACGCTTCCTTACGTTCCCCTGAATTGTGTCCCTGGCTTTATTGACGTATTGTTTTCGGTTACCATTCCATCTGGTCACTTTGTGAGTATTTTTCTTATGTTTAACAGCTCCCTTGGTTTGCATTTGATGTGCCTCTTTTCCTGCCACTTTTTTCGGCAGCGTTTTGTGTTTTTCTACCTTTTGCGCGGCTCGGCCTCTACTTAGTTTGGACTCTTTTACTTTGTACTTTTGGTGACTTTGTGTTTTTTCCCCCTAATTGAGGGTGCCTTTTTATTAAATATTTTTTTGGTTACCTGCTACCCGTCTCGTCTCTGCAAGTTGGATCCAAAACCTCAGCTACGCCGATCCTGACAGCGAGTCCAGACAGGATTGGTTGGCTCTTTAGTGGTGTCAAATGACAATTAAGATACAATGGAGTGGGGCCTCTGCCCGTCTACGAAGGTCGTTTAGGCGGTATCACCTTCGTTATCATCCCATTCAGATGTAATTAAGGTCATGGACCCTGCCAAAGATGGTTGTTTGGGTGGATTCACCTTCATTAGCATCACATTCAGATGCAATGATGGTTATGGGCTGATACAAAACAAAGGTGGATGTGCATTGTTTATTTAGAAGAAGTTGAAAGACAGTCTTTTGGGAAGGGATGAAAGGACGGCATTGTATGTTAGACCATTGTTGGCAGGGTCCATGACAATCATTAAATCTGAATGGGTTACTAATGAATGACCATCGTTGGCAATTGTCATTTGACACCACTAAAGACCATTCCTGTCTGGACCTGCCTCCTACTTTAGAGGTTAAATAGACTGATCTTGCACCAGTGTCTCAGACTAGAGCTGTCCTATCGTGTCTGTTCCACCTAGTCTTTGAGCATGAACTGAAGCCTGCTCGGATGAGGCGAAACCTGAACAGTCCAGTTGTGATCAATTTAATGCACTGAGAATACACGGCAACTGTGAAAATGTAATGTATTGTTTGCCAAAAAACAAAATTATAACCACAAATGCGACTACGGTGATGTGTTCCACCGTTTTTACTGTGACGTTAACGCAAATGCAAACACCACCGCGACTTTAGGGCACGGTAACGGCAGTGGTTTTATAGGGAATCAGAATTGGCTGATAAAAAAACAGAATCTACTGTTAAATGCGGAGTCTAGGAGAAATTGACATAATGCAAATTCATTGCTGTCACTGTGGAAAAGGAACGTTGTGTGGGGAAGTATTTCCCCGGCGGACAACTCATTACAAACACTAGCCAGCCCCCTCCCAAGTTAAACATGTCAAAATGGCGACCTGAAACACCGGTATAGTTGACAAAAAAGCTTCAAAACTCCTCTCGTATGGAGGATGAATGGAAGATAGCGGGGATAGCTTAGTTAAGCAGAGAATGGTCGTCGGATTGGGTTGCGACTCGGGCTGTATGTGTACTGTTTACACCAGTGGCGGCTGCTGGTCATTTAAGGAGGGGTAGCTCATTATTTCCTATGTCATAAATGTGTTAATTTATTTTTACGTAATTCTACGCTCTACGCAAAAACAAAGTTGTTGGGAATTGGTACAGTCTATGAATCAGTTCAGAACTACAGAATGAAAAACTTGGAGCTGATTGGCTCATTTTACTGTCCATCAAAAAGGCATTCCGCCTCAGACAGATCATCCAATCATCATGCAGAAGCAGAGCGTCTGGGCTAGCCCACTGCCACATTGACCCCAGAGATGCTGAGCGTCTGATGGGTGGGACAAAACCCAGCATTCATCCAATGACCGCCCAGTCAGTAGATGCTCAGCGTCCAAATGTGTTCAGCTGTGGGAATGAATGATAAGGAAGTGGTATCAGTAACCTGTGATAGTAGCTGATTCTGACCAAAAGATGAAGATATTCTAGCGCATATTTAGTCAATGAAATGTACACCCAGCACTACATATTTTACCACTTTTTTTGACATTTTAGGGAAAGCTAGAGGAACTGGTTTACACCGATGCCCGCTGACGTTGTGCAAGTTCTGAGTGAAATACGGAAGAGAGGCACATTTATTCTATAGCACCCAGCTTGTCTTGAGCGTTAACACTTTGACACACACAACACACTTCCGGCCTTCAAAACAAGAGCTCCAATCGCCACATCATAAAAAAATCTTACATTTAGAAAGCAATTGGAATTGCGTCACTAACCACACTTAGCCACAAGCTTGGGCATTACAGTTTGGCGAAGACTTTGTAGCAATATGTGCAGAGGCTGAAAAGTTAGCCAAGCTACATCCCTTTCTGAAATACCGGGCAAGATTGGCCAGTGGTGTATGGCATCAATCAATATAGATATTTGTATTTAATTAATGGACATTTTATGCACTGTCACAAAAGTACACACTCTATGCTGGTAAAATAAACGTAAATGATGAAAAGCAGAATTAAAATGGAGGAAAAAAAACGGAATTTTGAATATAAATATAAAATGGAAATGGAAAAAATAAAACTGATTGCTAAAGTTAGGGATGTCTAAGCATGTTTTTTTGCCGATAAGCAGATATAGTGCAACTCTCAATTTCAGATTCCAATATCGATACCGATATGTGTACCATCACGTATCTCCGGTCGTGAACTTAAGACAAACACTATACTAGCACTTGTGTTTTCGTTTGAATTGGGTGTGGTGGAATAGCTGTTGACTGACTGGTATGATGCTTGTGTTTTGCTGGTCTTTCCTGAATACCTTTGTTGACAGTGTTATATCTGTTTTTAATGTTTGTTCGTGGGTTGTTTTTTTTTCATGGAATATTGTAATTTTTGTTTTGTAATATTTTTGGTCATGTTTTTCGAGAGAAAGGTCTGCCATCTGTCCAGGGATAACAGATAAAAAATAGCCTTTTGGCTAATTCTGGTGCATTTGCAGCCATGCTATTAATGTACACTGTCCCTGTCAAATAAACTACTAAAAAAAAGTCTTAATCTAGCCATTGAGGAGTTAAGCCCAACATGCTAAACTGTCTGACGCTTGAATAAAAAAAAATGTCTTCAAGGGGCTTTTCTTCTACGCCACCACTTTGCATGTATGGAATTTGCACGAGTGCACCAAATATGGGACATTGAAAGGTGGAAGGAAGTTTTATTTTCTGATGAGAAAAATGTAACCTTGACGGCCCTGACGGCTTCCAACATTACTGGCATGACAAGGAGATGCCACCTGAGATGTTTTCGACACAGCACAGTGGAGGGGGCGCCATAATGATTCTTCAATGGAACAATGAAGCTTCAGGTTGTGCAGGGGCGTCAAACGGCAGCTGGCTAAGTGAAGACGTTGCAGGGGGCATCCCTCATTGCAGAATGACTAGCTTTTTCAATTTCAGATTGCCTGCCTGAAAAAGAACTTCTTCCTATGGAATAACCGTCCTGCGTGTTCCCCTGATTTAAATCCAATTGACAACATTTGGGGATGGACGGTAAGAGAAGTCGTCTTCAACCATCTGAAGCAACATTCACACGTATGGAGAATGTAGTCTCCAAACCTAGCATGCTTATTTTTGGAATGCGGGAGGACCCGCAGCGCATCCCAAACGGATGCACAAACTCCTGGATTTCCTGACATGTAATTTCTGTCTTTTAATTTGAAAAATGGGAAGCTGAATGGTCGAGCGGTTAGCATGTTGGCCACACAGTCTGTAGACCTGGAAGACCAAGGTTTGAATCTCCGTTGGCCATCTATGTGTCCCAAAAACAAGCATGTAAGGTAATTGGGGACTCTAAATTGTCCACAGGTAAGAACGATTGCTTGTCTGCCTGACTGTACTGGTTACCAGGATAGGCTCCTAGCAACCCTAATGAGGATAAGCGGCATAGAAAATGGATGAACGGAACTTAAACTGACCCATGAAATTTTTCATCCCAGCTGTGGAAAATGGTCTATGTTTGCGCTCCGAAAACAACAGTTTTGCGTATAAAAACAGCAAAGAAGGTGAATGATATACGCATTTATTTATATATACTATGTATATGCAATCTACATTTTCAGTTACAGGTGTAAACACATTTCCCGAAAAACAACATACAAAGTCAAAATCAAATCACCTGTGTACACTTTTTTCCCCCCAAAAGGAACCTTTGGCTTTTTGAAAAAAATCCAAGACACAAAATCCAAAAAGCACGACAGCATCGGCCACAATGTCACCACCACCAATTTAAAAAAACAAAACAAAAAAACCCTTTTTTTTTTTCATTGTCAAAGTAGAATTTCCATGCGACAAAGGCAACTGTGATGAGCACGAGACCATGTCAGCAGCGTACACACAACTACAAGTCGTAAAGCAGTGGTTCCAGGCAGGTACAGTTTGAGCTACCATGTAATGGACGTGACCTTCTCATATGGCAAGATGCAGATCTCACACTTCAGGACCAAAGCTCCTTTCCATGTGAGGCGTGAGCAAAGCTGACTAGTCAATGTTATTTACAGATGCGCACCCATCCCACCCCACCCTCCCCCTCAAAGCCCCAACAGGTGACATCAAGTATCTGTGACTCAATCTTGGACGTGCACCGGAGGCGATTTGCCACCACCGGATGGGGATGTGTTGTTTTTGCCGTCTGTTTAACTGAGAGCTCCGTGTATGTGTTAAGTCTGTCAGGTGACTGCACTGAAGTGACTGCATTGAAGAAACAAGGCACGATTAGAACCGTATCAGAAAAACACCACATGACGCAAGGGAGTATCCTCCAAAAAGTGGAGAAACAGAACACAGAGTTTACTGTAAATCGGGGGTGGGGGACCTTTTTCCCATCAGGGGCCGTACTAAATGTAGGGAAAAATATATTTGGGGGTTTTGTTTCTTTAATATTTTGGTAGGATTGCACAGCAGCGTGGCTCTGCATGGGCCAGAAGTTGCCCGCCCCTGCTTTAACATCCACTACACTGCAAAAACCTCAAGATGAACTGAACTCAAGGTCAAAAACACATTTTTTTCTAACCAGGCAAGAAAAAATACTGACAAATGAAAGGAGACAAGGGGCAAGTTCATATTTCGCAAAGCAACACATGTACATATGCTACGAAATAATATATATTTCAAGAAAAAAATAGGCATTTATTAGTATGAACATCTTTTTTGCTGACTTTTCAGCCCGAAATATTTTTTTCCCAATCAAAAATTTCAATTTTTTTAACTAAACAAAAAAAAGATTACAAATGTTAAAACATATTTTTTTCCTTCAATATTTTAACTCTATGCCTAAATTTTCTTCTCGCAGTTATTTTATTTAGAGAATATTTTGACTTTATTCTCCTTACATAAGATTTTCCGCAAACCAGTTTTCCAAAAATTTTATTGTTTCTCATATTTTGTCTTTTAAAAAAATAACATTTTTCTTTTAGTATTTTAACTCTATGCCGCTAAAATTACAAAGTTTATTCTAGTAAAATTACTTTTATCATTAGAATACAACTTTTTCTGTTCATGTTTTGACAGCACACCGTTTTAAGTAATATATGCCCTGAAATAAAATGAATGCCTCTATCGAATGAACTTCAGAGCAAATAACAACCACAGCCTCCAATTAGCGCCTGATCACAAAGCAGCTGTGGCTGTAGGCAAACTCCAGATGTATTTTTCTTTGTTGTTAACAACTCCACAAAATGGCAGTACAGAAAAACCTCGGGTTTTGCAGAACCCAGTTTTGGTAAGATTAAGTTTTCGCCATTCCAATCCATTTTTGGAGTGGATTAATGACGAAAACCAAGGTTGCACTGTCGTCTCATTTGAAGTTATAATAAGTGGTTATCAACCTCTGCATGCGCTTTAAAAGTCACGTGTTCCACTTGTCCTACTTTGGTTTACAGCAAACTCGTACATGCATCGTATTAATGCTGGCTGAGCAGTTTGCTCCTTAGCGCTATTACAACATTGGTTCTGTTGCTGCTGTGTTGTGCAATTTGCGTGTGAAAAATGATCATGTGCTCCAAGCTCCCCAGCTCATGATTCAAGTAAAAAAAAAAACAACAAAACAGGAGTTTTCTGTGTATACATCTGGGATTTTTAACCTTGATTTAAGGTTTTTGCAGCACAGCTGGCTTTCCAACATCACATGACACAAAACTGCTTCCTATCCAGACAATATGAAGCGCAACATTCGTTTTTTTTGTGCTGATATTTAAGAATGCGAGCCTTTAACGCATGTCTTGCATAAATTCTATGTTGTGGATTAGATTAGGTTGGCGGAAACCCCGCTACAGATTGTCAGTGCAAACACATAACTAGTCTGGTGGTTGCGGGTGACATCATCGAAGCATTTTGTTTGTGTTGACTGGTGGTGCATTCGAGAGCACCAATGTAAGTCACATTTTTAACCTGCTAACTCCTCCATTTGTCTTGGTGTTTTCTTTGGCATGACGGGCGTTGCAAACTCCCTCCTATGAACTCCAGTATGACATCAAATACAAAGCAAAGTTCACTTAAAAACAACAACATATAAAGCATACACGGTGACGATGATTGGCGGAGCAGTCCCGGTTTTGCATACATCACTTCATCAAGTCCTTGAAAGGGTGGAGCGGTGGACATAATCTCCAAGGTTCCTGCGGCTACAGTGACACGTGAAGGGAGAGTTTGCGGATAAAAACAAAACAAAACAGCCGTACAGCTCATGTTTTGCACTCCAGCGAGGAAAAAGACGTCCGCTGATGAACGCATGCAAGCTCGTGTTGCTCCTTTGCTTTGCTTTTCCGCGCATTTAGCGGTGAGTTCAGTTTCATTCTTACAAATTCAGACTTTTTTTTTTTTTTTTTAGAAATTGCATTTTCTTTGCCCCGTTTGTTGTCTGACTCCTCCCTGCTTCACAGTTGACAGCAGCGCTTCTCCGCGACGAAAGCTTTGCCTGCTGCTTGGCGGGGGACTGCACTTCACAGTTGGGTTTACAACAGCAGCATGGCAGAGATTTTTTTTCTTTTTTCAAGGGCGGGGACGGATTACTTTGTGTGTATCATAGTTTGGAGCAAACACCATGGTTGATTTGGGATAAATGATATCAGGTTCTGCGCTCTACTGGCTGTTGCAGACACACTTCGCTTCCCGCCGATACGATGGGCAGTCTGTTGTCCATGTGGTAGCTGATCAGGTGACTCACACTCTCGAACCGATGGTCTTTCGTACGAACCTATGAGCAAAAAACATGTTTTTTTGTTTTAAAGCACCGCCGTGTAGCATTACGCCCAAAATGATTCCCACCCCACCCTGGCCAAATGTGTTCAAGTGAAGCTTCACATGTGAAGTATCTGTGGCACTAAAAAGAGCTTTTGTTATAGCTATTGGGTTTTGTTAGGGACAGGATTCCTCTGTGAAGGCACAGCAGCTTGAGAAAAATAAAGAAAAACTGTTTTCACACAGTGTACCACTAAAAGCTGCAAGAATATGCTAAGAATTCAAGAAAAAACTGCATCTCGGCTTTGTGATAGGTGATTTTATAGGTCCTCTCCTCCATTTTTGTAATTTTGTTAAAAAAGCAAATTCCAAATATATTCTTAAATAATTTTTGTACATTTTCTTTTCACAGTATTATGACTTTACTCCCATAGTATTTTGACTTTATTCTTATAACGTAACTTTTGCAAAAATGACTTTATTATTATTTTAACCTTTTAAAAAAGAATGTTTTTTCTTTAACTATTATTACATTATAACTTTTTCCTCATAATATTACGACTTTGTCAACTTTTTCTAATACTGTTTTGACTTTATGCTCAGAAAATTCAATTTCTGCTATTTAACTAATCTAAACTTTCTTTTTGTAAAATTAGTTCTCGCAATTATGACTTTATTCCCATAGTATTTTGACTTTATTCTTGTAACGTAACTTTTGCACAAATGACTTTATTATTATTTTAACTTTTAAAAAAATAATGTTTTTTCTTTAAACTCTGCTACTAAAACTTTATTTTTACTAAAATTATGACATTCTCATAAAATTAAAAATTTTTTCTTATTAGATTAAAACTTTTATTCTCTTAATAGTTCATTCATGTAAAAGTACTGGCAATTTTTTCACTATTTGCTGTTTTTTAAAATTGTTTCCTTGTTAAATTTTTAGAATGTATATAAAAACTCAAAATTAAAAATGAGACTATTCAATTTATTGTAATCTTCCAACAATATTTTTATTGTTGATTTTTGCTAAATTATGAAATGTCTAAAAATGAATGAAAATAATTATAAAATATTTTTTCTAGTCTTCTAACAATATTGATTGATGATAAATACATAAATAACAACAATATCAATAAATATTAAATAATCTACACACTAATCCTAGTCATCCAAGATCATTTGTTAACTTTGGATGAATATAAAAAAAATCAAATATAAATACAAAAAATATTTTGAAAAAATATATTTTTTTAGTAATTATAGTTTTTAAACAGTATTTATTGGTGATTTCAGATACATAAATCCATTAATCAAGTACCAATTCCTCCATTTAAATTAGGAAATGTATCAAAATATATAGTACACTGAATAATGACATAAATAAAACATTTGTTATTCAATTAGAATTACACTTAAATCTAATTCTAATACGAGTATACAGTAAATCTCCACAACAAATAAAATAAATATTAAACATAAACAAAAGGTTCTTACATTTGGTACAGATAAACGGAAAATGGAGTTGTGACATGTGGGGGGTGTTCCAATGTCTGGCATTGATCAGTGTATAGATAGATATTTTATTAATCCCGGGTATTCTAATGTAAACCACAGCATATGCCTCATAATCATAATCAGTTTTAAATATCGCCTCATGCAAAAGTAAAGATACCCATTCAAGAAATATCCCACCCGGGACTCACCACTCCCTCGGGGTCGACCAGAAGCAGGTGCTTGGGCTGTCCGCCCTGCTGCCCCGTGAGCACGTACTGTCCGGGTGTGGTTCCCGACTCTCGCACCAGAAAGTCTCCGTCGCGGTTCAGCAGCCTCTCAGACTCCCTGCGACTCAAGCTGCCATGGAACCAGGTCTCGCACTGTAACTGCTCCACCAGAGGAGGCGCTGCTGTCATTGAGGCTGGCCCAGAGACCCCTAGGGCATCATCAAAAGGCTCTTTCAAGGGAAAACACAGAATGCTTATGTAGCTTTCTGTTGCATCCAATCAAATGCATTGACATCAACAGCAAATTGAATTTGTCTTTGTTGACTGGGTTATTTTTGGCCGCTGTTGGTTTTGTGCTAAAGCACTGATGTTTCACGGGGTCTTTAATGTGAAACACTTACGTAGTCAGCGGATTAAGCTGCATAAAATGCACTGTCAAGGACAAAGCCCTTTAATTCCCTTCTCTTCCTGCGGGGCTACAAAGTACTTACACACACACCTCCTCTCATCACCTGAGTAACTTATTAACCCTTTTTTATTTCTTCCAGGTGAAGATGAAATCACTGCCAGCCCATGCAGTGTCCAGACTCACTTCATATTGTGTATACAAAGTGGTTGGCGGTGGTTACAGTTTTGTTTGAATAAATGAAAAGGGTAAATCAATGACTAGCATACAAACATCAAAATGTGAGTAGCATGTATACTATTAATATACAACCCATTGTCTCTACGGGTGTAGAACTGGGAATTGGACCAAAGCTTTTAGGAAAAAGAAGTTCGGAAGTTTGAACCCAAGACGCACCAAGTAGTTCCAAAACATTTTACAGCGGCGTACCCCTTGGGTCATTTTGACCCAAAGCCTTCAGCTGCAGACTTAAAAAACAAATCTTTTTATATTACGTAACTAGAAATACTCAACATACCAACTGGTTAATGAAGCTACTAGTAATTCCGGGCCAATATGTGTATTTTGCATGGTTACAGTTTGACATGAACGCTGATGAACAGATATCCATATATTTGATTCCATTCTTCCTTTTGAAAGGGTTGGATTTGAGCATCACTTGTTTTTGTTCACTCACGATGGCTGCGGTTTAAATCTACATATTCATTTATTACCAAACTGAAGGGGAAAGTTTAACAATCATGATAAAGCAGCAGTGGTGCAACAAAATCAGAGCGGGGCAAATGACCAGGCCATTTAAACCCAAAGAATAAAGCTCACGATAACGCCATTTTACAAGTCCCGCCTCCTATCCAGGCCTCTCCGGGCGCAGGCCGGGGGAGTGGAATGCCCATATAATAGAAACACTCTTAATACATAAAATAATCATCGCCCTTCTTTTTTGCTCATATGATGCACACACAACAACGAACAACATCGTGTGTCGTCTCCTACCTACCTCTTGTGCTCTGAGGCGTTCAGGCGCACTCGTAATTGAGAGTTAGGCGCTAATTGCTTTTAATGATTGTTCACGTACCCTAATTTGGGAACGCAGGTGCTAGATAATAAGACAATTGCATTGCATGGATAGTAGTAGGTCCTGGAGCAGAAAGGCGCCCGGATGTAGATGCGGTCTTCTTTCTTTCTTTGCAAACAACATTTAGGCGCAGAGCGCCACCTACTGTATCGTAGATGCGTTAGTCATCTTTTTGTATACGGTGGGTCGCAAACAACGTTTAGGCGCATACCACCACCTATTGTACCAAAGTGGACGGCATGCATGACGAAGGAATTAGGACATTGCAAATGAAAGGATGCAAGGAGCACGTTGATATTTTGTATATGCTAAGAAATTGCAAATATTTCAAGAAATAACTGCATCTGGGTTTCGTGATGTAGGTGAAAAAGCAAATTATTAGCGTCAATATGTTTTTGAAATCTTTTCTTCTTCTTATATAATACATAAATTTTCTTTTCGTCATTGTATGACTTTATTACCATAATATTTGGACTTTATTCCCATCATTATTTCAACTTTTTCCAAAACTATTTTGTTTTAATTGTTGCTCATAATGTTACTACCTAAAAAAATTTTTTTCTCTATTTCATCTTTATGCTACTAAAATTACATTATTTTCCCCGATATTAAAAGTTTATTCTCTTAAAATTGCGACTTTTGTTCTGGTTAGAATATGATATGAATATTTTGACATTATACTCATTATACTCAGACATTTTCTGCAATCTCTGCTGTTTTCTTATTTTTTTTTTTTTTAGATTTTCCAACTATTTCTCCTTGTAATTTGGACTTTATTCCCACAACATTACAACTTTCCCCCCAACCAAATTAAAAACATTTTTGTTGCTCATAATATTACCACTTAAAAAAAACATTTATTTTTAATATTTCATCTCTATGCTACTAAAACGACTTTATTTTTCCCTCATAATATTACGAGTTTTTTCTTATAGGTCGACCAGATGGAACAGATCCAGTCTATTAGTCTTACTTGAGTTTAAACCTGCCACGTACCACATTCTATTGTGAGTGTTTTATGGGATATCTCATTCTGATAAATATTACCACCACCTTAGAGTGCTGCTATCGAGAAAGTAACAGGAACTCACTCATGTCAAAAGCATCTCTGTGAGTGTTTCCATTAGCGGCGACCGGAGGGCGGGGTTTATCCACATTGACGTAAGAGGGGTCGTCAAACAGCTCCCGTCCTCCTTCTTTGGCACCAACTACAAGCGAAACACAATTTGACCTTTTGTTACCTTAACCAAATGGGGGAAAACACAGCAGGCCTACAGCATGAGATGAGTAAAGTGCAGTAAACAAATACTAAAATTCAACATGTCATCTCTTGGTTCAAAGCCTGAACGCCAACCTTGGCAGGTCTGCTGCTTCGAGGGCAAAAAGAGCTCACCTGGCAGAGGCGGCAGAGGCTGCTTGTGAATGTCATTCTGACCCGGCTGCCCATAAGGCTGCAAACACACAGACATCAGAAAACAATAAATACTGTGGTACTCCATAATGGAAGCTCGCCACGTTTACTTGCGACTTCGCCAGAGACATATAACAAATGTATTCCATTTTTCATAAAAACAAACCCTTTTATACTGAAGTCAATGTTAAATAAGAAAAACACATGGTGGACCAGGACTTGTGTACAGTACTGTAAGTGCACAATGCTTGCATCTGCTTTGCTGCAAGGCTGCCTCTGGCCAGTTAAAAAGTCACTTGTGATTGCTCCGATATCAAACAGAGGCTCAGCAGCACTTACCCTTGCTTCATAATTAAATATGCTTCTATCTCTAAAGCAGAGGTGTCCAAAGTGCGGCCCGGGGGTCTGTTTGGTTTTATTGGCCTATGGCACATTCTAAAAATAGAATTTAAATGTAATATAAAACAAGACAACTATTAAAAACAAACAAAGGAATGGAAAAAAACTGCAGTAATTTTAAAAGAATAAAGTCAAAATGTTAAGAGAAAAAAGTTGCAATCCAACAAAAAAAAGTCATAATTTTATGAGAACAATATAATGTTATGAAAAAAATGTTTTCAAAGTCAAAATATTATGAGAAACAAAACAAAATAAAGTTGTAATTTTTGGAAAACTATACTTAGTCAAAATATTATGTGAATTAAGTCATAATTATGAGAATAAAATGTACACGAAAAAAGAGCTTTGCTATAATTATGAGAATTAAAATAATAATATTATGATAAAAAGTATAATAATAAAATTTAGCACCGTAAGGGTTAAAAAAATAAAGAAAAGAAATATGTTTTTTTTGTAAAGTTCTAATATTATAAGAAACAAAATAAAAAAAAAACTTAATTGGAATCAAGTCAAAATATTACAAGAAGGAATTCATAAAGACATTTGGAATAATTGGAAAATTTAAACAGCAGAAATGGGGGGGGGGGACAGCTGTAATTTTATAAATAAAGACAAAATATGAATACAAAAATCAGCAAAGTGAATAAACACATAATAATATGAGAAAAACAACATATCATTTTAACAACATAAAGTTGAAACATAAAAAAAATATATACTATATTTTTTAAGAGAAATAAATTTTAGAAAATACAAAAAAGTTGTAATTTTGCAAAATTATGAAAAAGTATGAGGAAAAAATCATAAAATTCAGGGAATAGTCATATCCGTAGAAAGTTGAAATATTTGGAAAAAAAATTAAAATAGGGGAAAAGAGAGCAAAGGCCGAAAGTTGTACTAATGAAGCTCTAAAACTTCCTATATCACAAAGCTGAGATGCAGTTTTTCCCCGAGCATATCTGTGTTGATCAAAGTGATCCTTGCAGCCTTTCATTTTCATGTTGTGGCCATCACTGGAATAACTTTGGACACTCTGTCTTAGAGACAGGATGGTATGTATGTCTGTTTATGTCTCACCAGCGTGGCTCCTGGACGTGTTCTCATGTCAACCAGACCACCAGGGGGAGGCTGTTTACCAGGAAAATTATTATAGTACGGGACCTCAGGCAGTGGGGCAGCGTCATCATCCTCTTCCTCCCATGCAGAGCCATCAAATGGAGCCATTCTAGCCAGTGTTGGATATAAGAAACAACGTAAAAAGAAGTGCATACAAAGAGAAGCCCTACTTGTATACAAAGTTACACCAACGAAGGTCACATGGTTCTATTTACATAATTAAACAGGAGCAGGAAGAAGCAGAGCTTATTCACTCCCTACCCCTTCCTCGTGTCTATTGCTGATTTTTTATTCACACTGTGTACAGTATTTAACATGCTGACACTCAACAATCATTTCTCTCTTTACGAGGTTTCTTCACTAGTCCTCATTTTCACACAGAATGGAGGTTTGTTTAACATATGTACCTGTCATGAGGCGTGACCAGTTTGGGTGGGTTCTTTAAGTACTGTTTGAAACGCAGTTCAAAAGCCTGGCCGATGGTGCTGATGACTTCCTGGGCCAAACCCTCGGAACATTCTAGAATATGACATGCTGCAAAAGAGGAAGGACACGGATATTTATACGTGCACGGGAAAAACAAACATTTCTCCCGCCCTGTTGTGTTGAAAGCAATTGTTGCTGTCTAGCAAGAATTTCATACATCACACATGCAATGTGCATCTTGTCGTCTGATGAGTGGAGGGAAGTGGCGGAGATGGAAGAACTTAGCTTTGAAGAATGGACGGATAGAGCTGTTTGCTTGCACTTGCTTGCAATAAACACAGAACAATACCAGAAATACACAGTGCTCTTGAACGCCTCATCAGTGCTTAGTAGAAGGCAGAAAGGAGACAGAAACTGAGTTGTTCATCGTTTGGTCTGCGTTCTATGAACAACTAAACCACACAAACATACACACACTAAGGCTGTCACAAGAATCACTGTCACTTTGATATCAATTCAATATCCTAGACACACTAACTGACGTGGGCAGTTCCGCGCATGAACGTTGAGGTGAGTAGCAGAGTTGCAAAGTCTGCTTATTATAAAACAGTTTGGCCTTTTTTTTATTTTTTATTTATTTAGTGTGCGTTGGACCACACGGTGGCCGAGTGGCTAGCATGTTGGCCACGCAGTCAGGAGATATGGAAGATCTGGGTTCGAATCGCTGTTGGGAATCTCTGTGTGGAGTCTGCAATTTCTCCCTGTGCGTACTCCAGTTTTCTCCCACATACCAAAAACATGCATGTTAGGTTAATTGCAACTCTGTACTGTCCGTAGGTATGAATGTGAGTATGACTGGTTGTTTGTATGGCCTGCGATTGACTGGCGACCAGTCTCTTGCCCGAAGTCAGCTGGGATACGCTCCAGCATAGCCCCGCGAGGATACGCGGCATAGAAATTAGATGGACGGATGTTGCTTTTGACTTGTTTCAGAGCGCTTGTTTCTCTCAGAAGTCGGCGCCAAAGCAGGACGCCTGCCATTTTTGAAAGTACAAAGACAGGGAAAGCATCTCAACTAGGCTCATCAATAAGTCAGGTAGCAGTAGTCTCGTGTGGAGATACTTCACATTCCACATGCATCTGAAACACCTGAAAAACAAGCACCCCGACCTGTTTAAAGAATTCAAGCTGCTGTCATGTTATACACGACCCAAATATATGTTCTGTTATTTGGGCTTGGGAACCTAACCCTCTGCTTGTTGAGGCATTGGCTTCTAATACGCGCTCACTCCTTTACGTGAACAGAGATGGTTAAAAAAAATGTAAGCAGCAGTCTTTTGTTTACGCTGCGCCCGTAGACATTTAGTACACGCCGTTGCCAACGTCACTTCCGGAAACGCCCCTCCCCTGAACAGGAAATTGTTCAAGGCTCTTGCCATGAACATTAAATGTATTTCAATGGCCTGTTTAGTAAAACATACTTATAAACAAAATATAACTTATTGTGTTGTTGGTAGAAAGTTGATAAATCATGTCAGTGAGCCCTGGAATACTTGTAGTGTATTGAAAAATGCCTGGGTTTTTTATTGTGGTATCAAATACATATCAAGGATCGTGAAAACCCACAGGTATTGGAATCGACGACTGAAACACACATACACATAATTGATGATTAAATGATTTCCTATAATGTCCCAACTCTAAAATAACTACTATCCCTTCTTCACAGAGATCGAGTCACCAATGCATGGATGTCTTGTTTGGTCATACGATAACAGAGCTTTTGGCAAGAACCAGGGTAAACAAAGTTCCACTGTACTTATAAATATATATTTTCATATATAAACCAATTTTGTGACGCTAATGTGCCATATTGTGTTGTCATGGGTGTCACGTTCAAAAGTGAATTACACAAATACATTTTGCAGCATTACAAAAAAAAAACCCAATACATTCCACATAAGCACTAATTCTTAATGATAGAGTGCAGCCTAGGACTTTTTCAAGCGACTGGTGTTTTGCTCACCTCTCTGGTTGACAGGGTCTTTGGCCACATATGCTACGTACTCAGCCGTGTCCTGAGGCAGACAAGGGGAGACGATTAGGGGGAGAAACGTCAATACAAGAGGAAGAAGTCAAGTGCAAGTTTGTGACAGAAAGGTCGACAAGAAGAAAGACAAAGCTGCAGTCTCCTAGTCGCAACAGAAGTTAGGAAAACATACACAGAGCTGAAAGAGAGATAACAGGGAGTAATAATAAGATCAAGCTGAAGTGAGTGGTAATCATTGGAATAGAAGATGACAGAACGCAGGAAGGAAGGACTGATACGCAGGCAGAAAAAGGCCAGAGAGAGAAAGAAAGAGAGAGAGGGGCTCGGGTGACTCACTGGGTCTCCTCCAGATGCAAAGGAGATGGACTGCATGTGATGATTGGCGATTATCTGCGGAGGAAAAGGGGGAAGAGGAGGAGAGAGGGAGACATGGATGACATGTGGGAAGGGAGATGAGAGCATGTGGATGAGGAGACAAATGTGGAATCATTACAGTACTACTGGCAGGAGGGTTTTGTTTTTCCCGTCACTGAGCGCCGTCAACTTCAGCAGGGATACAAAGCTGAGGACAACGCAACGATTCAACGGATGTTGAATCCATAACAGACATAACACTTGACAATACTCATCTGCTCTCAGTGTTTAGCCCGAGGCTTCGTTACTGAATGACTCTTATGTTTTGTGTGGAAAAACACACGTTGCATGATATGTCCTAGAAAAACAGGAACTAGGGATGGAATGATGCTGGGGGGAAAATGACTTGTAGCATAAGAACAAAAATAAAATCCAACAACACTTTTGCACACGCCCCGTACTGTGCACCCCCCGCATAGTCGCAATTCGGGTTTCAGGTTTCCACAAATTTGTAAATTTTTCAGCCGCATTGGAGGGTTCTCCAGAATGAAACACCTTTTTAAGGTCATGCCACAACATTTCAATAGGATTCAGGTCAGGACTTTGACTAGATCACTCCAAAGTCTTCATTTTGTCTGTCTTCAGCCATTCACACATGGACTTGCTGGTGTGTCACCAACAGATGGCCGGAAATTTTCCTTCAGGAAAATGGTAAACGGTAAATTTAGGTAAACACCAGAATTCATTGTTCAATTTATCAAAGCAAGTTTTCTAGGTCCTGAAGCAGCAAAACAGCCCCACACAATCACACTACCACCACCTTATTTTACTGTCGGTTTACTTTTGCTTTTTCTGAAATGCACCGTTACTTTTACGCCAGATGTAATGGGACACTCACCTTCCAAAATGTTCACCTTTTATCTTGTCAGCTCTTGGGGTAATTTTGGTTTGTCGGCCAATCCTGGAAAGGCTCACCACTGTTCCATGTTTTTGCCATTTGTGAATAATGGCTCTCACTGTGTTTTCTAAAGTCCCAAAGCTTTGGAAATGGCTTTACAACCTTTTCCAGACTGATTGATCTCAATTATTATCTTTCCGGGGGCGGGGCATTTACTTCTTTATACAGGGCCATGTAGGTTTGGATTTTGTTTCTTCCTTAATAATAAAAACTTTCATTTAAAATCTGCATTTTGTGTTCAGTTGTGTTGTCACTGACTATTTAATATTGACTAATAGACCAATATTTAATGTTAACTAATACTAAAATTGACCCTAACTAGGATAAGTGGCATAGAAAATGAATGAATGAATGAATGAATGAATGAATAATACTAAAATTGATGATCTTAAACATTTCAGTGTGACGAGAAACACTTTTTCACTCCACTGTGTACATATTTTAAATTGTAGGAAAACATGCCTATTTTTGCTTTTTCTGTCAAAACATAGGCAGTTTTTCTAAGAAGAACCATAAAACAAACAATGTAAAACATATTCACGAACAATATAGAACATACTGTATTTACGCAAAGTTGATAAATCATGTCAGTGGACCCTCTAAGGGGAGGGAATTTTGAGGGTAAAAGTTTGAGCATATCTGTATTACATGTATGCTTCCATTGCTTCCAAAGCAATTTGAATACAAAGAAACCAATGCAAACAAAAGTTTTCACGTTGCTGTAAAATGACAAGATTCATATTCACATTTAGTGTACATGACGGAAGGTACATAACCATGTTCCATCCCTATGTTGTCATTCCACTCTGGAATTTGACCTGAGGATGCAAAATGTTGCTTGTCTTCTATAATTTGAGTGTTATCTTGCAGGTTACGCAACACCTACTAGTGTAAAATGCTCCATGTTTTCTCGCTATAGTTACTGCTGAATGTGATGCGGATATTATTTGGATTATTAAGGGAATCAGAACGTTTTGGTTACATTGCATGGACATGCTGCACCTTGGTGTGTGTAAGCAAAGCAAGCAGAGATTCTGCCCCCACCTGTTTGCAGTCGGAGGCCAGCAGGTTGAGGCTGCTGGTGGAGATGGTGAGGCTGATTGTCATACCAGCAAACTGCAGGTTACTCTTGCCCAGAATAGACGTGAGGCAGCGAGAGGACGGCTGCGAAGGAGTAGACAGCATAAACAATAGGTTATACAGTATAAAAATGATTCTTTTGTTGACAAGTGTCTGAGCATGTGAGTGTCAAGGGTTTGTGACTGAGAGGTGGTTAACAGAACAGCTGCAATTGTGAAAGCGATCCTGTCTGCTATGCATAACCAACTATGGAAGGGACGATCCACAAAGGCTGGGCCAAGAACATCACAATCACACATACACCACTATTCTGTCAACCCGCTCCTAGTATTGTTTTTCATCCATATTAGGCGAGTACGTGTGTGACATAGGCTAGAATCACAATACATTAGAATAGTTTTATGGATTTTATTATAGCGAAAGCATATCGTTGTGTTGTCTGCTGCACGCCGGACATTCCTTGGTCATAGTGTGGTGGCTGTGGGCCAGTGAACATGGCCACCTGTCTTTTAGTTGTAGGGGAATACTGAAAACAGGCGGCTGTTGGAGCTAATCTCTAGGCTTCTGACACTAGCCCAGGGGTGTGCAAACCTTTTCCATGGTGAAAAATGAAAGGATGTATAGGTCACTTCGATATTTTGTAACGCTATGCATGTAGATTTGCTAAGAAGTTATATATTTTTAAAAAAATACATCTCAGCTTTATGGTGATGCTGAAAAAGCCCATTATTAATATAAACTTTTGTTTTATGCTGTTTTTCCTCATTTTTGCTCTTCTTGCTTCTTAAATAATCTTGTTGCCATAAAACTCTGACTATGATATTCTAACTTTGTCCCAACTGAATTTTCCAATAACACCTTGTTTCTCATATAATGACTTAAAAAAAAAAAATTTTTTTTCTTTAATATTATTTAAGCTCTATGCTACTAAAATGAGATTAATTTCCTCAAAATATTACCTGTTTATTTATCACGACACAATGTTTTTCTCTTTTCTTTATTTTGACTTCATTCTTGTAAAATTACAACTGTTGATTTGTTGTTGTTTTCATGTCTGTTGTTTTTTAAATTTTCCAACAATTTAAATTCTCTTCTTGTAATTTTTTCCTCATAATTATGACTTTATTCCCATAATATTCTGACTTTATTTTTGTCATGTTGTTGATGTTTTTGCAACCAAATTTTTCAAAAATGACAATTTGTTGTTTCTCACATTAGAAGTTTATGCTACCAAAATTACATAACGTTGATTCAATCATAACATTGCAGCGTCATTCTCATAAAATGATCACTTTTTCTCATTATTTTACAACTGGTTCTGGCTTTAAGGAATACCCTTGCACACAGGGAGTGTCCCGCCTCTATTACCAATGCTATCTCCGAAAGTGAAAAATTGCCTGGTCAACTTTGTTGTTGATACAAAACAAAGACACAGAAAACCCAGTCACCTGACTTCAGAGGCAGAATCAAAGATGTAACAGAGGTGAGATGGCGGCTGTGTGAAACGGTATTCTGCTATACCGGAACTGGTGTGTAAAGTTTGGGTGCTGGCAAATAAATCCAGACTCTATTTTTACGATGCAGTAATTTAATGGCATTTTTCCGCAGAGGAGGCAAGAGGATGGGAGAAGAGAGTCGTTAGTGTTAAAGTTTCTTTGACACTTCTATGAACAGTGAAAAAAGTGGGAAAAGGGCTTTTACACCTTTGTAAAAGGGGCATCCAGACAGAGCTCCAAACAGAGCAATTGCAGGAAGCAGGGGCTCCGCTTTCATACATTTTGTGCAGTAAACACCAGTCCAATATAGACAGTATCTGACCTAATCATCCACATCTCATCTTACTGTCATAGGTGACAAGGCATATTAGTGTCTTCTTTTCTTTTCAGCTTATCCCTGCTTATCCCATCACGGGTAATATATAATAACATATCTCCTTCAGAATGAATTTTATTTTTACAACATGCCGAGGGCCAATAACACCCCAGCATCAGGTCGCACTTTGGACATTACTCCACCTCTCTAGCCTGCCTTGCGGCAAGGGAGAGTGATTACCTGTGAGCACACTTCTATCTGCACAAGTGTACAAACAACCTAAATCCAGACCAGAGTAGCCAAATGACCACAGAGTGGACAACCACACTTTCTTATCCAGAAAAACCTTCACCACTGCCCCCACTTAAGCAGTATAAATAAATGATGTCCTGTTTGGGTGTGTTTGTGTGTGTTGGTGTCAGTGTACACGCTGTGTACCTTTCTCCTGCGCTGGGCTCCTTTGGCTCCAGGCACAGCCTCGCACACCACCGAGATCGCCTCCCTGAAACATTTACAACATTAATTCAATGACACCTTCCTGGATTAACTTGTGATGTCGTGATTGAATCAGATCTCCACAAGCGGTGGTGAGCGAGTGCTCGCCTGCGACACAGACACAAACATCATGACGGAAACCAGAAGGAAACCACCGGAATTCCAGAAGGTTCTAATTTAAGCGGGGTCAAGAAAGCAGCAGACACATGCACATTATGCAAATAGCAGCAAAGTCTAAAGCAGAAAAAAAAGCACAGACAGACAAAGACAAGTGGTGTGTGTCTCGCCAAGTACCTAAGTAAGCGGCGAGGAATTTCTCACTAGAAATAGTAAGCAACAGTGTAAGTGTGGCAGCTCACCTGGTGACCTGAGTTCTTGTGTTGAAGTCCAGCGCTCGCATGGATTGTAGCACCTCCACGCAACCCATGTACTGCACAGGAAACAGGAAGGAAAGCAGGATGTGAGCAACACAAGAATGAGGACACATTGCCCTCTTTTTTGAGAGGAAACCGTTCAAAATGTTGTAATGTAACTTCAAACATTTGACAGTCAAGCTAATGAAGGCCTAATGATCGTGAAGGTTTGACTTGGCACCAAATTCATTATGGGTCTGCCAACCAACGCAGGACAAACTCAGTGAAGAACTGCCAGCATGTTACATTACTGGATAGGTCTTGACTGTAAGTGGTGTGCCATTTATACTATGTAACATTCTATGTATGTATGCATGTATGTATATATATATAAATATATAAGAAATTGTAATGATGTATCATGTATATAATCACAATTATATGCATCCATGTAAATATGTATAGTAGTATTCTCCTGTTCCCCACTATGTAGAGTTATTATTATTATTGTAACAAAGAGTCAAATTCCTAGTGTGGCATTACATGGCGAATAAAGCTGATTCTGATGTAACTGACAAAGTGGCCACCTGATTAGAAGCCTTCAGCCCCCTATCGTGCAACAAACCCCAACACTTGTTATATAACCAGATAAGTTTCAACATTCATAGTTTGTAACATTCCGTATAGTGAGGACGACTTAATTGACGAACAAAGTTGAAAACGAGCCACTTGATTAGGAACAATCAAACCCTTCAGCTCTAACTGTGCAAAGAACCCCCATACGTGTAACATCACTGAGATGGTCTCGATGGAGGGGGAAGAGACCTATTTATATTTGGTGTCTTTTTGTGTAACCATGGCGATGATTTGGAGCGCATGAGAAAGTGTCAACAAACCACATGGTCATTCCTTAACAAATATAAACACAACACAACCGCAACAGAACCAATGTTGTAAGTACAGAGGTATACAAAGCTGATGGATGCTGACCACCTTGTGGAGTAAATAACAAAAAAGGATGTTGCCTATAGCCACAGCCGGAAATGCCAACGTTACGGTGAATTTTGTAGCCCACATGCCAGGAGAACAAACGAATTAATTGAGTCATTTACAGTATACACATATGAGATAAAAAAGTGTCATTTACGTACCCGTACAGTGTAGGAAACACCGGTGGTGCTGACAACGTTGTCGGAGTGCAGCCATCCCCGGGTGGGCTTGTTAACAAAGGAGCCATGCCGCGTCCACTCATCACCTCCCAGTTGAGCTCCCTCTACCCGGGCCCTCCTGGACGCCCCTCCCAGCCGGTTCATGTCCTGCAGTGGTGGTCGAGGAGGGGGAGAAGGAGCGGTTAAAGGGGGCAGCGGGTGATGCAGCGGTGGGGAGGAGCTGGAGCTGCTCCTGTCGTCCCCGGGAGAGTGCACAGGTGCTTGGGGCTGCCTGCTGGAGGCCTTGAGTCCTGGGAGAAGAGTGGCGGAGACGCCCAGGCGAAGGGAGCCCATCCTTGGAAAGAAGGAGCAAAGGGTGGTGGGGCTGTTCTCCGGCAGGCGGGGAGAAGAGGGGGGCAAGATGGGGGTTAGAGAAGAGGAGGACAGAGAAGAAGGTAAACCAGGAGAGGGAGTGAGGGGGGTGACAGGACTAGAAGGAGGTAAGGATGATGGATTGGAGTTTGTCTCGTCTGTGGAGCTCAGGGATTCACCCCTGAAGTGAGTGTACTTTGTTTTTGGGACAAGATCCATAGTGGCTTATCAGTTTTCAGGTCTCTGCAAGTCCACAAGTGATTTTTGTTTTAAATCAATGTTTCTTTCTCTCAGCATTCACAGTGTCTCTCCTAAGCTCAGTGTAAGAGGGCCATCCATCTGCCCGCTTAGCAGGCGGCCCAGAGCGCACCGCTTTAAAGATGGCTTTATCCACAACAAAAACCGGGTTAAAAAGGTCTTTTAGCAAAAGAGCGGCGCTCCTGGTGACGACGGGAAATGGATGCAAACAGTTTGTCATGAGCGTCGTCATGTTGATATCGAAGTTCATTGTGTGTGATCAGCTCGTGACGTCTGGGTCAAGTGAATTGGACATCTTGTAAAACAATATCTGGGAGTATTTTGTTAATGGCCTCTCAGCGAGGGCTGGCAACACAGCTGTCAGCAGCACCACGGAGAATCAACACAAGTGATTGTCTCTCAGCACCCCCTTGCATATGTGTGTGTGTTACTGCTCTGAGAGGCAAGTGTGTGTGTGAGAAGCAGCTCCCTGGGCAGCTTGTCCAGCTTGACACAGGCCCATAAAAACCCTATTAGCGGCCAGCGAGTGGAATCGCAAGGGGGTCGTGCGCACTAACAAGGCTACGCACACGCACAGCTTCAATACAACACACCTGCAACCCGCAATGGGCCAAAAAGAGAAAGCAGGCTTACTAATATATGGCTAGTGTCCAACTCCTGGTAGCAGCACCCTTGTTTTTCTAAAGCACACTTAATTCTTCTTCCTCCAAACAATTTGATGTCCGCCCTGATTGTCCCTAGCTCGCTCCCTCTCCGCGTTGTCTTCCTGCCTCTTCTTCCAGATGACTTCTGGCGCGGCCTCTTTCTCAGCACTCCTGTCTCTTCTCTCCCTGTCTCCTCGCCTCTCCTGGAAGTCTTCCCTCTTCCTCCACACAATGTACTCGGCCAGCCTCTGCTTTTCCAGCGCCTCCGCCCTCTCCCGCGCCACCACTTCCTCTCGCCTCTTCCAGATGATCTCCCCCTCGCCCCCTCCCGCGGCTGCTTGCCCGTTCTCCAGGCTTGCCCCGTTTAACAGCGCCTTATTTTACAGAAGTATGAACCGCCAGTTAGCCTCCCCCCTCGCCTGGATGGCTACTAGCGGTCAGGCATGTTTAGACACCAGAAATAAAAAAGACAAAAAAGTTAAGACCGGGCTAGCGTGGCTAGTGTTCCTGACAGAAGTTCCTGATATGGCTGAAAACAAGTGAGGCCGTCGTGGTTTGGAATTAGTCACCAACGGAGCACCATAGGAAAGTGATAAGTCCTGACATACACACAGTAGCACGGTGGTGATGTAACGCTAGAGGATGCAGGTCATTGGCTAATGAAGGCCAGAGGGTTTGTTATGATAGTAATGGGACCTGATTTTGGAGTACTCTCACGCTGCCCCCCCCTTGCATTCAATCAACACACGCGGATCCTCGTCAGTTACCTGAGAGAAAAGCAGGCCTGCCAGAATAAACAACGTTGACAGACCAACCTTAAAGGCAAATAGCCTTTTTACATGGATAGTGCCCCATAAGTTCCTCAAAAGGAAACAGTCAACTTTGCCAGCACACAGCACACAACATACCTTGTCTGCAGAACATCGGCACCAAGGCTTGGCACCAATAAGCTGATGTCCTACACACCAGCTTGGTCGTGGGTGCAAAAACAAACACAAAAAAAACCCTCAACCCACGACCGCAAGTCTAGCACCACAGAGGGGATTGTCTAGCAATGCATGTGCTAGTCATCCATCTGGTCGTGGGTTAGAAGCACCGGGGAGGATCCGCTCACACTCATGTGCTGCGAGGCAGCTCGGGATGGTCTCCAGGAAGCTGATAAAGTATGGCTGCAAACGTCGCCCCCTCTTTGCATTTGGGCAAACAGTCCGGCAAGCCCCAAATACAAACGTCCTTAATTAAAAAAACATTACAAAACGTGTGTCCTAAAGTAGCACGGTGGAGACACAAGGGACAGTGTAGGTCAGGTGATGACCCCCTACATGAGGGGAAATCCTGAGTCATCTACACAAACAGTATGATAATGATCATGAATTAGCTGCATCATCCATTTATCCTGCCACTGATTTTTTACAAAGGTGAAGACAAAGAAAGCTGTGGAGACTCGTCATTGGGTGAACACGCAGAATGAGGAGGGAGGGTTGGGGGAGACAGATGACCTGAAACAACCCTGATTCTCTCAGACTGATGAGTCTCCAGTCTAAAAAACTGCACACAAGCGCAATCTGCTGTTTCTACTTGACACATGCAATGAGCAAATGAAGGAGCACCGGGTTTAAGACATCATACAAAGAACTTTCACATTTTGCTCCGTCTGCAGCTGCAGCCCGTCGCCACGGCAACAGACAATTACAAGCAATGCTGAGAAGTCAAAAAAGAGCTTTGGCAGCATTCAAAGACTCCACGTGTTGTTATTAATTCGTCTGGTACCACAGGAGGACAAAACACCCAACTAGCCACGCCGCCCCTCCCAGCCACCCCTGAAAGATCAATAGCTTTCAGGAAATGATCAAAGTTGGAGCGGCGTCGCGCCAGACACTATAAAAGCCAATCAATGTTGACACGGCATGTCGGCGGCATGCAACCGCCTCCACGGCTAGCACATGTCGGCTAAGTGTCGGGCACAATTCAACTGTAAGTGCTAAAAACTTGCATAAAGCCTCCTCCCCTGGATATTTAAAGGTAACGAATGTAACACATTCTGGCAGCCATCATACAATAAGGCAGAATAGAAAGTCAACAAGAGGAAAAAAGTGCAGTCATTGCTCTAATGAGTTCCTTGTTTTTGCTAATAAAAACATACAGGTGACATCTCAAACTGGACACAATAGTCACATGATAGATATGTTGGACGTCCTCTCTATACTCTTCGTGACGCTGCGTCCGTCCACTCCCTGGACACCCGGGACATAAAAACAAAACAAAACAAAAAAACCAAGCTGTGCCTCTCCTCGGATGCGCTCGATTGATTCACAAAGTCACTGTCCTCCCCTCTCCTCTGCCCTCCTCTTTTGCTCCCTCACTCTCGGCAGATGGTGAAATGGCAGCGCCGCCGGGGCAGACAATGGCAGTACTTCATCGTGCACTCCTCTTGCCTGTCCCTCCACTTCCACTCCGTCTGTGCTCCCCTTCCTCTTTCCCTGTCTCGGTGGGTGACGCTGCCTCCCGTTCTCGCCCTAACCATCTCCCAGCATCACTCTCTCTCTGTAACACACACACACACGTCTGACGCCTCCCTCATCCCTTATTTCCTCTCATCCTGTTTCCTCCCGTGCCCCCTCCCTTCAGCCTCCCGCAACCTCAGTTTAGCTGTGTACATGTGTACGCACAGCAGGATGCTCCCGTCGCACATTAGCGCTCCAGGGGGAGATGGAGATGGGGAATAAGTGAGGAAACGAGGGCTGGGAGTGTGGGGGCTTGATTGCCCATCTTGCTGCTGCTTTACTCATGTCTGGTAACCCGAGAACGGACGGAGACAGCTCCCCCTCCCCTCTATGAGGATGACATGGGGTCACCTAGTGCGACCTTGAGGAAAATGGACAGATAGGAATGGTTGTCCAGGCAGAGCAGAAAGCAAAAGCGCAAGAAGGTAATGTTGTGGAAACACAGAGGAAGTCACCCAAAGACATCCACACAAGTCCTCAAATGACACTACAGGCGCTGCAGTACCATGTTTGGCCACTACAACGCTATCTATTCAGTACAGCTAAAATGTGAAGGACCCAAATCAAAACACCCTTACTGTGCTATAATTAGTGAAGGATAGTTCAAGAAGTGGAAGCCCACACCATGCGTAAAAACACTGAAGCAAAGGGTTGACTACATTAATAGCATACAGCATGACTACCAGATCCATCAGCACTGTCACATTGTCACACAGTGCTGAGTGGACAGTGCGTTACAGATGAAGATAAGAAATCCAATGATTCCTCTAACATAACATCACTGTTTTGATCATTTTACTGATATGTTCAAAATCAAAATAAAAAATTCACACACACTCTGTTGTAATTATCCCGTTCCTGGTAAAGTAGTGGCTGTGTTCAAGGTATTTCTGAATGATAATGTTAATGATGCAGTACTTTTAGATTTCAATTTCATGTGTATTTATTTGAAACTGATTAACAGGTAAAACCCTTACAAGTGTCATTGCCTTGATGGATGTATACGTCAGAAGTTAAAATATACACTGGAGTAAAAAAAGCCTTGACAAAAAGAACAAAAAGGCTTGTCTCAATTTTGCCAGAAAGAATCTTGATGGTCCCCAAGACCTTTGGGAAAATTCTCTGTGGTCTGATGGACAAAAGTTGAACTTTCTGAAAAATGTGTGTCCCATTACTGGCGTAAAAGTAATGCTGCGTTTCAGAAAAAGAACATCATACCACCAGTAAAATATGATGGTGGTATGATGGACTGGGGATATTTTGCTGTTTCATGATGTGGACCCATGTATTCTGCAGTCTACCAAAAAATCCTGAAGAAGAATGACCTGTTTGTGACCTCAATCTGAAATAAACCTGATTTCTGTAGCAGGACAATGATCCAAAACACACCAGTGAATGGCTGAAGAAAAATTACTTTTGAGTGGTAGTCAGCTGACTACTGCTGGAAAAGCCGCCAATGTGGCTAAATTACAACATATCTGCAAAGATGAGTGGCCCAAAATTCCTCCACAGTGCTAGGTATGGATTTTTTCCGCCCTTAATAATAAAACGTTTCATTTAAAAACAGCATTTTGTGTCCAGTTGTGTTGTCTTTGGCTAATATTTGAATTTGTTTGATGATCTGAGTGTGACAAAAAGCAGAAAAAAACCACTGTTTGTACTAGTTTTTTTCTCGTAACATATAACATGTTTTTTCTTCTCATATGAAATTCTTAGAAAATGTAGGGGTTTTCTTCCCAAATGTTTGTTTTCTTGCATGATGCCTTTAATTTCTGTGGAAAAATATATTATACCTCAATTCTCTTAAAATTGTTCCAGTATAATGAATATTAATAATTTATTCTCTGAAAATGTTGTGTATTTGTAGTGAAAAAGTATTGTATTATGACTTTATTCTCTGAAAATAGGGGTTTCATGATGTAAGATGACTATTCTTAAAATAATCATCATGAATTTGATTTCATTGAGTACCCTTCAATTATAATTCATTCGTCAGTCATTAATTTTTTGAAAATGTAGTTTGTCTTATGACTTTGCCTTTAATTTAAAAATAATAATTAAATTTTTTTTTTCCAGTGTGGTCTTATACTCATTTATTGTCTTGTACGTGAAGTACTTCATGACTTGTTAGAGCAACCCTTTGCCAGAGTATGTCCAAGTGTGTTTGTGATTGTGTATTATTTGAAGGTCTTACCACATATTCCATTGGCCAAACACAGGCTGCTTGTGAGTCTGTCACCCTAAAAACACCAAAGTGCACATGAGCACACACAAACAGACGAGCCAGTCAAAGCGTGTGTGTTGTTGCTGCTGTTATTCTGTGCAGGTTTCCTCACGTCCCAGCATGCATTGCTCTCAGTAGAACTGTGGAGAGAGCTGCCGTGGTGAAAAGTGGATCAAGCACAGACACACAATGCTAGACAGCATAAAGCGCAACACTGAGTGGGAGAGAGTAACCAGAGAGTGAGAGGAAGATGAAGTGAGAGAGCAAAGAAATAATCGGGCGAGCATGTCGGGACACAGGCTCTGGAATGACAGGAAATAATTGAAAGGAGCACATGTGTAGGATGTTTGTGTTTTGGCACGCCCGGAACCACTTTGTCTCTGAGCATTGCAGCCACCCAACATAAGATCAAACATTAAGAGTAGGAAATGCAACACGAACACACACAAGTATATTTTTGCTGCACACCAGTCTGGCTGGGGCATGACGCTCAAAATTGTGTGGCTAATTGAGTTATTCATCTATAAATCATGCTGCTCGCAGTGTAAAGTATTGCATTATAGTATACCTCTTTGACAGTGTCAATCAAAATTGTGCATTACTGTATAATCGTAGCAAAGCATAGCTGTCAAACATGTATATACCATAAACGCTCCAGTTACCGCATTTATTCAGTCTATTTATTCAGCCTAAGTACTGCAAATAAAGTAAAAAGTATGAAATGGGTTAGTTCTGGCGCTGTTGTGTAGTGCAATATACTTGTTATCAAATGTTCATCTGGCCAAAAACAGCTACATTTTCCTTTCCACTTTCTCATGCACTCCAAGTCATTATTTAAATTTCAAATTTAACTGTTATATACTGTATATACATAACAGCCGTATAAACTCTCCGGGTTTTATTTTTCCCAAATTGGGCTAAACCAATTGTCAATTAAGTGACTACAAATTCAGATAGTGTATAAAACTCAGAATTACGCCTTATAGTGCCTGCACAATGCAAAGAGCTTGGAGCAGAAAGCAGAAAACAGAGCATGGATCTGTTAATTGCTCTGTGTGCGTTATATAAACAAGTAAGTTTGATGATTATGTTGTGCATTACAAAAAAAGATTACATTTACATTGGTGTTCCCATCACCTGAAAATACAGGCTCAAGTACAATATTTTGCACCAATCTGATTATAGTGTAGTGAAAAATGAAAGACTAACAATCCTACAAATACAGCCCGTGGGACTGAGGGGAGATACTCACCTGCAAACATGGAATGAGATTTGGGTAAAAATGACAGCAAAAAGTGAAACATTAGATTAACAAGAGAGGCCTGTCTGCCCGTTTTGCTGTGAAAGGTGTGAGCTGGCTATTTTGGGTTTAACTCCCACCCCCAACAGTGCCCCTCTACCACACTTTCACATCTCTATTTGTTTCCATCATTCCCTTCCTGCCTCTCTCTCTCCTCTTGCATCATCCCTCTCAAACCTGCTTCAGCCATCTCACGCTTACCTAAACACCGGACAACCTGAAAGGACAAGCGCAGAGCCACAACTTTGCCAATTTACGTCCTACAAAACGCTTTTAAAAACTCAGAACTAACTAATGAAACGAGCACATCTCACATAGCCATATTTGTAGCTTCCTCAATAGGAAGTGGAAGTGGTTCATTATTGAATATCACACAACTGTGATTTCTCAAGCGTGGCCATAAAGTTCTTGTTTATTCATCATCATTATTACTACGAGTACTATTATACTGTAATTATTTTTCATTTGTAATAGTACTTAACTAAAGTATAACAAAATTGTGCGACAAGTTTAGCATTAAAAAACAGAAATCACAATTAATGGCTCCTGCATGGGCCGGTTACCGGTTTCAAGAAATACCATTCCATTCAATTCCATTTTCTTCCGCTTATCCGAGCCGCGGGGGCAGCAGTCTCAGTAGGAAAGTCCAGACTTCCCAGTCTCCGGCAACCTCTTCCAGCTACACCGGGAGGACACCAAGGCGTTCCCAGGCCAGCTGTGAAACATAGTCCCTTCTAGACTAGGCCTAGAAATAGGCTTTCTCTCGGCTGGGCATGCCTGAAACACCTCACCAGGGCGGCACCCGGAAGGCCTCCGAACTAGATGCCCGAGCCACCTCAACTGGCTCCTCACGATGTGAAGGAGCAGCGACTCCCGGATGGCCGAGCTCCTCACCCTATCTCTTAGGGTGAGTCCAGCCACCATACGGAGGAAATTTCATTTCCGCCGCTTGTATCCGCGATCTCGTTCTTTCGGTCATGACCCATAACTCATGTTCATAGGTGAGGGTGGGAACATAGATCGATCGGTAAACAGAGAGCATTGCTTTCCGGCTCAGCTCTCTCTTCACCACAACGGTCCAGTACAGCGACCGCATTACTGCGGATGCTGCACCGATCCGTCTGTCGACGTCACGCTCCAACCATCCCTCACTCGTGAACAAGACCCCGAGATACTTGAACTTCTCCACCTGAGGCAAGACCTCACTCCCAACCCAGAGGGTACAGTCCACCCGTTTCCGACTGAGAACCATGGATTCCGATTTGGAGGTGCTGAGTCTCATCCCAGAAGCTTTACACTCAGCTGCAAACTGTTCCAATAAACGCTGAAGGTGACAGCCTGATGAGGCCATAAGGACCACATCGTCTGCAAATAGCAGAGACGAGATCCTGAGCCTTGACTGCGCATAGAAATTCTGTCCATTAAGATTATGAACAGAATCGGTGACAAAGGGCAGCCTTGGCGGAGGCCAGCGTTCACCGTAAACAAGCTTGACTTCATTCATTCATTCATTTTCTGTACCGTTTATCCTCATTAGGGTCACGGGGATGCTGGAGCCTATCCCAGCTGGCTTTGGGCGAGAGGCGGGGTACACCCTGGACTGGTCGCCAGTGCCCTGGCGCCAGGGCACATATAGACAAACAACCATTCACACTCACATTCATACCTGTGGACAATTTTAGAGTCGCCAATTAACCTAACATGCATGTTTTTGGAATGTGGGAGGAAACCGGAGTACCCGGAGAAAACCCACACACGCACGGGGAGAACATGCAAACTCCACACAGAGATCCCCATCGGAGATTTGAACCCAGGTCTTCCAGATCTCCTGACTGTGTGGCCAATGTGCTAACCACTCATCCACCGTGCAGCCCCCAAGCTTGACTTACTGCTGGCAATGCGAACCAGGCTTCTGCTTTGATTGTACAAGGACCGAATGGCACGTAGTAGCGGGCCACCAATCCTGTACTCCTGGAGCACCCGCCACAGTACACCACGAGGGAAACGGTGGAATGCCTTTTCCAAGTCTACAAAGCACGTGTAGACCGGTTGGGCAAACTCCCACATACCTTCCAGTACCCTTGCAAGGGTGTAGAGCTGGTCCAGTGTTCCGTGACCGGGACAAACACCACATTGCAACTCCTGTAACCGAGGTTCGAGCACCCTGGAGTAGACTTTCCCAAGGAGGCTTAGGAGTGTGATCCCCCTATAGTTGGAACACACCCTCCGGTCACCCTTTTCAAAAATGGGGACCACCACCCTGGTCTGCCAGTCCAGAGGTACTGTTCCCGACTTCTGTGCAATGTTGTAGAGCCGTGTCAACCAACACAGTCCCCCAACATCCAGAGCCTTGAGGAATTCAGGGCGGAACTCGTCTGCCCCCGGAGCCTTGCCATTGGGGAGTGTTTTAACTACCCCAATTAACTCAGCCACGGTGATAGAACTGTCCACGTACGTATCCTCAGACTCTGCTTCCTCTACGGAAGGTATGTCAGTGGGATTGAGAAGGGCCTCAAAGTATTCCTTTCACCGACCAACTACATCCTCAGTCGAGGTCAGCAAGCCCCCGTCCGCATTGTAAACAGTGTGAACTGGGGGGTACTTCCCTTTCTGAGGTGTCGGACGGTTTGCCAGAACCTCTCCGAGGCTGACCGAAAGTCGTGCTCCATAGACTCACCGAACTCTTCCCACACCCGAGTTTTTGTCTTGACCACCGCCGAAGCCGCGTGCCGCTTGGCCTGCCAGTACCTGTCAACTGCCTCGGGAGTCCCGCAATCCATCCATGCTTGATAGGACTCCTTCTTCAGCTTGACAGCAGCCCCAACCCCCGGTGTCCACCATTGGGGCTTGCCGCCACGACTAGCACCGACCACCTTGTGGCCGCAGCTACAACTGGCTGCGTCAGCAAAAAAAAAAAAGGAATACGGCCCATTCAGACTCAATATCCCGGTCCTCCCTCAAGATGCAGGCGAAGCTCTGCCGGAGATGAGCGTTAAAGACTCGACGAACAGGAGACTCTTCCAGACGTTCCCAGCACACCCTCACTACGCGTTAGGGTGTACCAGGTCTGTTCAGCATCTTTCCCCGCCATCTAATGCAACTCATCACCAGGTGGTGGTCAGTTGACAGCTCAGCCTCTCTCTTCACCCGCGTGACCAGAACATGTGGACGCAAGTCTGATGATACAACCACAAAGTCGATCATAGACCTGCGACCTAGGGTGTCCTGGTGCCAAGTGCACTTATGGACATCCCTATGTTCGAACATGGTGTTTAATGTGGACAAACTGTGGTTCGCACAGAAGTCCAGCAACAACACACCACACGGGTTCAGGTCAGGGAGGCCGTTCCTCCTAACCACGCCCCTCCAAGTTACACTGTCTTTGCCCACATGGGTGTTGAAGTCTCCCAGTAGTACTATGGAGTCACCAGCTGGGGTGCTCTCCAGAACCCCTCTGATAGACTCCAAGAAGGCTGGGTACTCTGAACTGCCGTATGGCGCGTACGCACAAACCACAGTCAGAACCGTTTCCCCAGCCAGAAGGCGTAGGTAAATAACCCTCTTAATTACCGGGGATGACTCCAGCACAGAGGCACCAAGCCGGGGGGATATTAATAAGCCCACACCAGCTCGCCACCTCTCCCCTGCAGCAACTCTTGAGAAGAAGAAGGTCCAGCCCCTCTCAAGGAATTTGGTTCCAGAGCCCAAACTGGGTTGAGGTGAGTCCGACTATATCTAGTCGGAATGTCTCCGCCTCTTCCACAAGCTCGGGCTCCTTCCCCACCAGAGAAGTGACATTCCATGTCCCAAGAACCAGATTTGGCCAACGAAGACCAGGTTCGGCCAGACACCCGCCCTCGACCAAGCCTGGCGCGGTCACTCCTCTTAGTATTTTTCATTAGGGTCTGAATCACTCTTAGTCTTTAAAGGTCTTAGTCTTTACCACAGGATTTAAAAAAGTCAGTTTGAAAACCACGGAAATTGTCCGTAACCCCATTTCTGCGGTAGAGAAAGCAAAGGTCCATGCAGCCACTGGCTGGCTGTGACATAGGCAGATGTTGAAACTGTTCTTAATAAGTGTTTCCTACCATAGAAAACATACCATAGAGTATCTTGCATATATTTCTACAGTATTTCAGCCATAGTTTACATTGTCCTTGTGTTCTAAGCAAAATCTGTGTTATCTAAGAATGGTCTAAATATAAACAAAATAAGCGCGTCATTAAAAAAAAAAAACATATGCAACTGGAATTGCATTAGTGTCAACATGTTACTTAATCACAAGCAGGGCATTACAGTGTGTTGAAGATTTTGTAGCAATGTGTGCATCTCATTAGAAAAGTTGGCCAAGCTACATCCATTTCTCAATTACCGGGCTAAATTGTCCATTGATGTACTGCATCAGTAAATGTAAGGGTTTTTTTGCATTGAATTGACAGACTTTATATTCACTAACCCAAAATCCACGCACACTATGCTGGTTATGAGAAGTGTAAAATGTAAAGAAAAGAAAAATGTAAAGAATTAAAACAGAAAAAATGCTATTTGGAAGAAAACAAAACAATTTGGGAAAAAATAAAATGGATTTCATGGAGCCCTAAAAAAAAACTTTTTAAAAAAAATTTAAGACAGGAAGAGGCAAAGCAGTTCTGACAAAAACGCAGCAGGGGCCTATTGTGTGAAGGTAGAGACAGATGACCATGTGCTTCGACCTTAAAAACAACCTCACTCTGTCACCCACATACACCGACATCACATTGTATTACATCCTGTTGATGTTTTACTGATTGCATCATATTCACAAATTGCACAAACCTGCCAAAAGGAAGCTGCAGCAATCTCAAGTGTCAAACTGTCGCCGTCAGTCAGGAGCAAAACAGTCATTGTTGATTGATGCTGTTTGAGCGCAGTTGGAGAAATCCAATTTTATAAATCAAGTGGATTTTTGGTTTGAGAGCGTTTTTTTTGTTGGAGTAGCCTGAGATGCTCCGTGAAGACTGACAGATTGCTGTCTCTCTGTTTATGTTGCTTTGGGTCAATATGTCTTGTTTGTCTGACTCTTGACACGTGCCCGAGTCTCCCATTTTTTGAGATCAGTCATCGTCTCTGTTTCATCAGCACAGATAGCTTGACTATATAATTTCACGTCAGGGGTGCCTGATCCCAAGTGGTGTGGCTGACCCTGATAAGAGCACCTGGCCCACTGCCTTCAGTGGCCTCAATCATTCCAGACAGCCTGTTTCCGTGATTGTCGTTCAGCTTTTCTTTGTCAACTGTTGCTTGCTTTTAGGTGTGTTTTGTGTTCATGGATACTAGACACACAAAAGGGAGTGGTGAACCATAACAAGTTTGGATTGTATACTGATTTGGGTTCATTGCTCCAGTTGCCATTTAGAGTAGCCAATTAACCTAACATGCATGTTTTTGGAATGTGGGGGGAAACCGGAGTCCCTAGAGAGAACCCACACACGCTCACAGAGAACATGCAATATGTGTGGGTTACAGAGGGAAGTGGTGTTTAGCATGCTGGTTAGAGCAAGTACACTGCATAGAATAAGAAAACTACTGTAGAAAGTCTTGTTAGACTGCGAAAGAGTGAGTGTTCTGTGTTGACATGCAAATAAATGGCCAACTGAATTACAGCCATTTCGACGTGGAATTCAGCTGCCATTACAATACTGTTAGGGTAGGACTAATCATTTGACATGGTTATAGATCCATTTGTGGTCTGATTTGCAGTACCCGTGCAAGCTCCCATCACCAAACAGAGGAGTCCGGGCACAGCGAGGGAAATCTACTGCTGTGTCTACGTAGCCAAATATCCAGCGTCCAACTAACCTCAACACGGTACCCCGCGGACATGTCTGCAGTGGTGTTGCATGTTCTTCTTCATCCGGGTAGTGGGAGGAGTGTGGCAACCATTTTTGATGCACATTTACTGAAGCTACAATGTTGGAGTGTGGCCCAGATTTACTGCAATCATTTGATCTTGTGGTAGAGGCCAATCTTATCTGATCTTCAAAAATAGCGGCTCGGCAGCCGACACCAATTCTGAAATCAGCAACTACAATGGCATTCTGTGTAGCAAAGACTGTTAGCAGCTAGTACTTGTAGGTGAGGATGTTTATTTACCTAAACTGCTAAATAAACCATAGACACGTTGTAATGGGACACACTAATGTAATGTAATGTGTCTGTGTAGCTCTGCTTCTAACCACACCTCATATGCACATATCACACCTGTGTTCATCATCATGTTCTGTTGTTAAATGAGGTTTAATAACGTTAGATAATGTCCCTAATAATGTCGCAAAATTCTTATAACACAGTCCAAAAAGCTGTTTTACTTGTTAACACACAAACACTGAGCCAGAGTTTTGCGTCACAATCAGTTATGCAGATTAGACAATGTTATCTACCCCAATGTTAGTGGGGAACACTGGAAAATGATTTTATAAACTTAAATTTCAAAACATAAAATTCTTTTAATCTTGTGCATAGTAAATCAAGGAAGTTGAGTCCCATGCCCATCCCTAGTTTTAACTGCATGAGTTACCTTATTTTTTACACTTTTAATGTTAATAAGCTTATTGAAATGTACGTTTACGGCATACTCTGGCTAAATAACAAAAACAAACCACAAACATGGGATGTTATGCTATCAAACACAACAATTAATTTGGTATGCATTGCTTGGGTTTCTAACCATCTGACCATGTACATAACTCTTTCACTCGACTACTTCACCAGGTAACAAATCGCTGGTAATCAAATCTAAATCTAAATCTTCACCAGGTAATCAAATCTAAACTAAAGGAAAATGCCTCATATGATTTGGTTGGGCAAGATAACTATTTTTTCCAGAGTAGGCGCAGGTCAAAAGACATCCATTCACATTCTATACCGTTGGTGCCCATAAGCGTCATGGCCGAGCTGGAGCCTATCCCAGCTAACTTTTTGGAAAAGTCCATCACAGCACACGTAGAACAACCAATCACATACACACTTGGACAATTTAGTCTCCAATTACCTAGCATACATGTTTTAGGGAGTATGGGAGAAAGCAGGAATACCCGGGAAAAGAAGCCATGATTCATGCAAACTCCAACGGTGATTCGAACTAGCGGCGCTGACATACTGACCACTCGGCTCAGTGTGTAGTAGTAAAGTAAACACTAAAAAGGATAAATAGGTGCTGACTTATATGTGTCTTTCTAAAACAAGTATAGCACTTTGATTGAGGTTCTCAAGACTTGCACGGCTACAATCAGTGGTGTGAACAACTGCCAACAACAAACAGCTCATTTCTATGTGCAGTCTGAATATTGTTTTGATTCACTGCAATAATAGAAGCTGGAGCGTGAGGCCACCACTCAGTTGACTTGTCATTGTTGTCTATTTTAGACACCAGGGTGACAGCACAATGGTCGTAAAGCTTGAACCTCGCGTAGGTTGACGTCAAATCAATGCTGGCAGCTCTAAAGTTAAACATTGAGCTTATGTCGGCGGGTGTCCAAACTTTTATTCCTCAACAGACCAAAGCAGACAGAAAAATTGAAGAATGTTAAGGACCACTTTGATTCTTTTTTTTGTTTTAAATCCTTTAATTGTTTGTAGGGCCCCATGATTTGCGCTTTAACGGAATCGAGGAATTAGCCATTAATGGAATGGAACGGAATTTACTGTTAATTGTGGAATCTCGTTTAAATTGAATGTGAATGAAATGCTGTCAAGGTGAGAAGAAGGAACATTTGTGTGTGGAATTATTTACTTGATGGACGGTTTAATCGTGGCGGAATCTCATTGCAAACACTAAATGGCCACCTCCCGAACTGAACAAGTTGAAATGACAATAAACACTGGCAAAAGTTGGCGGAACCTCCTCTTAGCTTCGCTTCCATTCACGCCGTGTCCATGGAAGCTAGCAGGGTTACCTTAGATTAGCATGCAAGAACGGTTGTGTCTGCAACTCTACTGGATGAGTATAAGTATATTTTCACTGTGTTGCATTTTACAATACCCAATGATGACATGGGAGCTCTGAGTGAAAAAAGACAAGAAGCACGTTTAGACACATTCTCACACCAGGAGCATCCATCTGGCCTTCAAAATAAGAGTGCTGTTTGCCTTGTCGTCCAACTGTAAACATAATAAGTGTGTCATAAAAAAAGCTCACAAGTGCAGTTGGTATTGCATAGGTGACAAGCACAGGCATTATAGTTTGTTGAAGATTTTGTAGCAATGTGTGCAAAAAGCTGACACTAAATCACATACACTATGCTGGTAAAAACACGTACAAAATGTAAAAAACAAAAATCGAAAAAAAATTATCTCAGAAAAAAACAGAATTTGGAAAAAAAACCGGATTTCATAAGGCCCTATGTTTGTTAAAGACGCTAAAACCAAAACAATGTAGTTTAAGGATGAAACTGCATATGATTTATCGATAAACTCCAATTTGATTTATATACATGATGCATCTACCTTCAAAGTGTGTCATATTCCTTCATATACATTTTATAGGAACAAACTCATAATATTATGAAGCTAAATGTCATTTTAGCAGCAGAGTTAAAACATAAAGGAAAAACATTATTTGTTTTTTAAAAATCATAAAATTTTGAGAAAAGTTGTAATGGTAGGACAATTAGCCTGGGAATAAAGTCATAATATTATGGGAATAAAGTCAAAATACTACATTACAAAAAGATTTTTTTTTAAGTTTAAAAAGAAAGTTTACTTATTTGGAAAGTAAAAAACACAAAAAGAAAAATTAGGAAACAAGGGCAAAGACTAAAATTCATACTATACCCATACACAGTTTATAAAGTACATTAGCATCTCAGTGTTTCTGCTACATGAATATTTTATTGAACAATTGATCTCCCATGTATTTGTATTACTCTAAAACAAGCATTAAATTAAATGTATGTTTGTGTGAAACAGTACAAAATGTTGTACTAGTCACATAGTACTATTGGACAAAATAAGTCAGGTAACAAAAGAAGGCGCGACATTTTAGACTCAATTTAAATTTGCAGTGTTCTCAGTTCATGTTATTCTGGTTGTTGAAAATCGGTAAATAAGTTAAGAAAAAAATAAGTTATAAAATTTGCTATTTTCTCTCTTTTTTAGGGGGGGGCAGACGCAGCAGCGGCCGTCCGCCCTCCCATGCAGCCCACCACCACAGCTTCAAAAAATCCGGGGGGAAACCCGGTATCTACATGTGTTGCTTTACACAATGTCAAAGCAGCCCTTGCATCCCTTCCTTTGTCACAATATGGGATAATATTTGGACAGCCATGTTCTAGACTGATTGCCAACACCCTGAAAATGAGCTGCAGCACGGTGGCCAAGACCATACGGCGCTTTATTGCGACAGCTTCCACTCAGAACAGGCCTCACCACGGTCCACCGAGAAAGTTGTCCGCACATGCTCAGTCACATTCAAAGGTTGCGTTTGTAAAATAGACGAGTGAGTGCCGCAGAGATTGAAAAAGTGGAGGGTCAGCTGGTCAGGGCTCTGACAATACACCGCAGTCCGCATCAAATTGCTTTGATTGGCTGTCATCTCACAAGGAAGACTCCTATAAAGATGATGCCTGACAACACTTTGCTAAATACAGTCAGACTAAGAAAATGGATTACTAGAAGCATGTCCTGTAGGCTGATGAGCGTTTTGAACTTGAACGACCTGCAATGTATTACCTATTTATAGAGTTTGTTGGATGATGATGATTAAGCCATACTTCAAATATAGTTTTGTCACGCCCATTCTAATTGCGAGTTCATTGTTTTTTCATTTTGTGCTGTTAATTTGATCATGTGTTTGTCGTTGTTTTCTCCGTCAGGCCCGCATCAAAACCACGTTAGATCCCAGTTGCTATAAATTACATATAACAGCGACAAAACACAAGTCACTGAGCAGCCGTAAAAATGTCTATTTTGACAGGCTCCTGCCTAGCTGGATGTTGACGCTCTCCTCCAACTTCAGGTCAACATTTTCAATAAAAGGGACAGATTATTATTATTATTATTATGATTAGATTCTGACCCAGTAACCCTCCTTGTTTCTCTTTAAATGCCATTGTTTACCCGCAAGGCAGAAACCTAACAAGGTAAATCAGGGGAGCCCAAACATTTTCCAGCAAGGGCCACATAGTGAAAAATGAAAAGGGCCCTTTGGTATTTGGTAACGCAACACGCTAAGAAGTCATGCATATATTTTTTTCATGGCTTTGTGATACAAGTGAAAAATAGTAACTTACACTGGAGACTTTCATTTGTTCTTTTTTTCCCAGTGTGACTGTCATCTTACTTTGGTTTGTTAAAAATAGACCTGTTGACCATAAAAGGCCCCCGCGCCTGACTTTGGACAAACCTTCCGCGGTTAACGTGGTGGCCATTATGGCTCCAAATATGACACATGGGGCGGAAGTCCCAAAGTCTTCCCTTTCGGTGGAGTGCTTCCGCCAAAGTAATACAGCAACATTCAAGCAAAAACACAAACATTAAGTCAGGCAAACTGCTGTTGAACTTTTAACTCACCAGCTCTCTTCCTCGCGTCTTCTTCACCTCGTCTTGTCCTCACCAGTTGCCGCCGCTCACACACCAAAAACGGACCGTGAAACGGGACTGTATACAGAAAGGTCTCTTCGTCCTGGCCCAGAAGGTGTTGATCAGAAATGATAGTTTTGACTTCACTTCTTCTTCCCTCTTCTTCCTTTCCTGCTCCCTCCCCCTTCATGCCCCCTTTCCCCCCTCCTCCCCGGTCACGACACAAGTCACTTCCGCGAACAAAGCATTACGTCACCGGCGTGCGCGCGCCAGGCGTGCACGCCAAGCTTGCACCTGGCCTAGTCTGCAGGTTGCGTAATTGCAGGAAATCCCAGCACTTTTGGAACTCGGGCGTGCCCAAAGTGCAGCCCGGGGGCCATTTGCAGCCCGTGGCTGGTTTTTAATTAAAAAAACATTCCATTTTACAAGAAAAGACAAAAAATCAGCTAAAATGAAAAAATCAGCAGAATAGAGTCAAAATATTGAGAGAAAAACATTATAATCTAATGTGAAAAAGTCGTAATTTTAGGAGAGCAACCTAATATCGCAGGGAACGTCGTTTTAGCATTGAAATATTAGCATAGCATATTGAAATATTATAGGAAAAAGGCAATTTTTTGGAAATTTAGGTTGAAAAAAATGTTATGCGTTATAAAGTCAACGTATTATGCCAGTAATGTCACAATTTTGAGAAGAAAATAAAATTAAAAAAACTTTAAATAAAGTTAAAATAATTCAGACAAACAGCTGTATTTTACCAAAATATATGTCAAAATATTAAAGAAAAAAAGTCAGATTCCAAAAATGTATTTATTCACAATATTATTTTTTGAAAATATAAATCACACTTTTCCAAGAATACATTTGTAATACATGTAGATGTGCTAAGAAGTTGTATTAGAACATTATTACAAACATTATTAGAATGAAATTTGTTTTTTGCTGGTTTTTTTCCAAATTTTTGTTTTTAATTTTCCAAATATTTCAACTTTCTTCTTTATAAATATTTTTACTTTATTCCAATAATATTTTTACTTTATTACAACTTTTTCCCATTCTAATTTTCCTACTATAACTATTACTGTTACTTTTATTTATTTTGGTTTTTTTCATTATAGTTAAAAATAATAAAACTTTTTTGGTTCACTATTTCGGCTCTATTCGATTACTAGTACTGTATAACAAATGTCCATCCATCCATCCATTTTCCTCCGCTCATCCGGGTCCTGGTCGCGGGGGCAGCAGCTTCAGTAGGGAAGTCCAGACTTCCCGGTCCCCAGCGACCTCTTCCAGCTCCATCGGGAGGACACCAAGGCGTTCCCAGGCCAGCTGTGAGACATAGTCCCTCCAGCGTGTCCTAGGTCTTCCCGGGGGCCTTCTCCCGACTGGGCATGCCCGAAACACCTCACCAGGGAGGCGCCCGGGAGGCATCCGGACTAGATGCCCGAGCCACCTCAACTGGCTCCTCTCGATGTGAAGGAGCAGCGGCTCTACTCTGAGCTCCTCCCGGATGGCCGAGCTCCTCACCCTATCTCTTAGGGTGAGTCCAGCCACCCTACGAAGGAAACTCATTTCCGCCGCTTGTATCCGCGATCTCATTCTTTCGGTCATGACCCATAACTCATGACCATAGGTGAGGGTGGGAACGTAGATCGATCGGTAAACAGAGAGCTTTGCCTTCCGGCTCAGCTCTCTCTTCACCACGACGGTCCGGTACAGCGACCGCATTACTGCAGATGCTGCACCGATCCGTCTGTCGATCTCACGCTCCAACCTTCCCTCACTCGTGAACAAGAACCCGAGATACTTGAACTCCTCCACCTGAGGCAAGACCTCACTCCCAACCCGGAGGGTACAGTCCACCCGTTTCCGACTGAGAACCATGGCCTCGGATTTGGAGGTGCTGAGTCTCATCCCAGAAGCTTCACACTCAGCTGCAAACCGCTCCAGTAAACGCTGAAGGTCACAGCCTGATGAGGCCATAAGGACCACATCGTCTGCAAATAGCAGAGACGAGATCCTAAGGTCACCAAGCTGGACTCCCTCAACACCTTGACTGCGCCTAGAAATTCTGTCCATGAAGATTATGAACAGAATCGGTGACAAAGGGCAGCCTTGGCGGAGGCCAACGTTCACCGGAAACAAGCTCGACTTACTGCTGGCAATGCGAACCAGGCTCCTGCTTCGATTGTACAAGGACCGAATGGCACGTAGAAGCGGGCCATCAATCCCGTACTCCCGGAGCACCCCCCACAGGACACCACGAGGGACACGGTCGAATGCCTTTTCCAGGTC